>JAXFYN010000499.1:0-200532 GCA_036172215.1 Camellia granthamiana
CGGTGCGACGCGCAAAACCGCGCAAGTGATAAACTGCGCAAAACCGTGCGATGCGAAAAACTGCGCGAGTGATAAACTTTGCAAAACCGTGCGATGCGCAAAACCGCGCGAGTGATAAACTGCGCAAAACCGTGCGACGCGCAAAACCGCGCGAGGCATAAACTGCGCAAAACCGTGCGATGTGCAAAACGGCGCGACTGATAAACTGCGCAAAATCGTACGATGTCCAAAACCGCGCGAGTGATAAACTGCGCAAAATCGTGCGATGCGCAAAACCGGGCGATTGATAAACTGCGCAAAACCGTGCGATGCGCAAAACCGCGCGAGTGATAAACTGCACAAAATCGTGCGATGCGCAAAACGGCGGGAGTGATAAACTCCGCAAAACCGTGCGATGCGCAAAACCGCGCGAGTGATAAACTGCGCAAAATCGTCCGATGCGCAAAACCGCGCGATTGATAAACTGCGCAAAACCGTGCGATGCGCAAAACCGCGCGAGTGATAAACTGCGCAAAACCGTGCGATGCGCAAAACGGCGCGAGTCATAAACTGCGCAAAACCGTGCGATGCGCAAAACGGCGCGACTGATAAACTCCGCAAAATCGTGCGATGCGCAAAACCGCGCGAGTGATAAACTGCGCAAAATCGTGCGAGGCGCAAAACCGCGCGATTGATAAACTGCGCAAAACGGTGCGACGCGCAAAACCGCGCGAGTGATAAACTGCGCAAAACCGTGCGATGCGAAAAACTGCGCGAGTGATAAACTTTGCAAAACCGTGCGATGCGCAAAACCGCGCGAGTGATAAACTGCGCAAAACCGTGCGACGCGCAAAACCGCGCGAGTCATAAACTACGCAAAACCGTGCGATGTGCAAAACGGCGCGACTGATAAACTGCGCAAAATCGTACGATGTCCAAAACCGCGCGAGTGATAAACTGCGCAAAATCGTACGATGCGCAAAACCGCGCGATTGATAAACTGCGCAAAAGGGTGCGATGCGCAAAACCGCGCGAGTGAGTAAACTGCGTAAAACCGTACGATGCGCAAAACCGCGCGAGTGATAAACTGCGCAAAAACCGTGCGATGCGCAAAAACTGCGCGAGTCATAAACTGCGAAAAACCGTGCGATGCGCAGAACGGCGCGACTGATAAACTGCGCAAAATCGTGCGATGCGCAAAACGGCGCGACTGATAAACTGCGCAAAACAGTGCGATGCGCAAAACCGCGCGAGTGATAAACTGCGCAAAATCGTGCGATGCGCAAAACCGCGCGATTGATAAACTGCGCAAAACGGTGAGATGCGCAAAACCGCGCGAGTGATAAACTGCGCAAAAACCGTTGCGATGCGCAAAACTCCGCGAGTGATAAACTGCGCAAAACCGTGCGATGCGCAAAACGGCGCGACTGATAAACTACCCAAAACAGTGCGATGCGCAAAACCGCGCGAGTGATAAACTGCGCAAAACCGTGCTATGCGCAAAACCGCGCGAGTGATAAACCGCGCAAAATCGTGCGATGCGCAAAACGGCGGGAGTGATAAACTCCGCAAAACCGTGCGATGCGCAAAACCGTGCGAGCGATAAACTGCGCAAAATCGTACGATGCGCAAAACCGCGCGATTGATAAACTGCGCAAAAACCGTGCGATGCGCAAAACCGCGCGAGTGATAAACTGCGCAAAACCGTGCGACTGATAAACGGCGCAAAATCGTGCGATGCGCAAAACCGCGCGAGTGATAAACTGCGCAAAATCGTGCGATGCGCAAAACCGCGCGATTGATAAACTGCGCAAAACGGTGCGATGCGCAAAACCGCGCGAGTAATAAACTGCAAAAAACCGTGCGATGCGAAAAACTGCGCGACTGATAAACTGCGCAAAATCGTACGATGTGCAAAACCGCGCGAGTGATAAACTGCGCAAAATCGTCCGATGCGCAAAAACCGCGCGATTGATAAACTGCGCAAAACCGTGCGATGCGCAAAACCGCGCGAGTGATAAACTGCGCAAAACCGTGCGATGCGCAAAACTGCGCGAGTCATAAACTGCGCAAAACCGTGCGATGCGCAAAACGGCGCGAGTGATAAACTGCGCAAAACCGTGCGATGCGAAAAACGGCGCGAGTGATAAACTTTGCAAAACCGTGCCATGCGCAAAAACCGCGCGAGTGATAAACATGCAAAACCGTGCGATGCGCAAAACTCCGCGAATGATAAACTGCGCAAAACCGTGCGATGCGCAAAACGGCGCGACTGATAAACTGGCCAAATCAGTGCGATGCGCAAAACCGCGCGAGTGATAAACTGCACAAAACCGTGCTATACGCAAAACGGCGGGAGTGATAAACTGCGCAAAACCGTGCCATGCGCAAAACCGCGGGATTGATAAACTGCGCAAAACCGTGCGATGTGCAAAACCGCGCGAGTGATAAACTGCGCAAAACCGTGCGATGCGCAAAACCGCGCGAGTCATAAACTGCGCCAAACCGTGCGATGCGCAAAACGGCGCGACTGATAAACTCCGCAAAATCGTTGCGATGCGCAAAACCGCGCGAAGTGATAAACTGCGCAAAAGCGTGCGATGCGCAAAACCGCGCGATTGATAAACTGCGCAAAACGGTGCGACGCGCAAAACCGCGCGAGTGATAAACTGCGCAAAACCGTGCGATGCGAAAAACTGCGCGAGTGATAAACTTTGCAAAACCGTGCGAAGCGCAAAACCGCGCGAGTGATAAACTGCGCAAAACCGGTGCGACGCGCAAAACCGCGCGAGTCATAAACTGCGCAAAACCGTGCGATGTGCAAAACGGCGCGAGTGATAAACTCCGCAAAATCGTGCGATGCGCAAACGGCGCGACTGATAAATTGTGCAAAATCGTGCGATGCGCAAAACCGCGCGAGTGATAAACTGCGCACAATCGTACGATGCGCAAAACCGCGCGATTGATAAACTGCGCAAAGCCGTGCGATGCGCAAAACCGCGCGAGTGATAAACTGCGCAAAACCGTGCGATGCGCAAAACCGTGCGACTGATAAACGGCGCAAAATCGTGCGATGCGCAAAACCGCGCGAGTGATAAACTGCGCAAAATCGTTGCGATGCGCAAAACCGCGCGATTGATAAACTGCGCAAAACGGTGCGATGCGCAAAACCGCGCGAGTAATAAACTGTGCAAAACCGTGCGATGCGAAAAACTGCGCGAGTGATAAACTTTCCAAAACTGTGCGATGCGCAAAACTGCGCTAGTGATAAACTGCGCAAAAAAAGTGCGATGCGCAAAAACCGCGCGAGTGATAAACTGCGCAAAACCGTGCGATGCGCAAAACGGCGCGACTGACAAACTGCGCAAAGCCGTGCGATGCGCAAAACCGCGCGAGTGATAAACTGCGCAAACCCGTGCGATGCGCAAAAGCGCGCGAGTGATAAACTGCGCAAATCGTGCGATGCGGAAAACGGCGCGACTGATAAACTGCGCAAAACCGTGCGATGCGCAAAACAGCGCGACTGATAAACTGCGCAAAAGTCGTGCGATGCGCAAAACCGCGCGAGTGATAAACTGCGCAAAATCGTACGATGCGCAAAACCGCGCGATTGATAAACTGCGCAAAAGGGTGCGATGCGCAAAACCGCGCGAGTGATAAACTGCGCAAAAGGGTGCGATGCGCAAAACCGCGCGAGTGATAAACTGCACAAAACCGTGCGATGCGCAAAACTGCGCGAGTCATAAATTGCGAAAAACCGTACGATGCGCAGAACGGCGCGACTGATAAACTGCGCAAAATCGTGCGAATGCGCAAACGGCGCGACTGATAAACTGCGCAAAACAGTGCGATGCGCAAAATCCCGCGAGTGATAAACTGCGCAAAATCGTGCGATGCGCAAAACCGCGCGATTGATAAACTGCGCAAAACGGTGAGATGCGCAAAACCGCGCGAGTGATAGACTGCGCAAAATCGTGCGATGCGAAAAACTGCGCGAGTGATAAACTTTTCAAAACCGTGCGATGCGCAAAACTGCGCTGGTGATAAACTGCGCAAAACAGTGCGATGCGCAAAATCGCGCGAGTGATAAACATGCAAAACCGTGCGATGCGCAAAACTCCGCGAGTGATAAACTGCGCAAAACCGTGCGATGCGCAAAACGGCGCGACTGATAAACTACCCAAAACAGTGCGATGCGCAAAACCGCGCGAGTGATAAACTGCGCAAAACCGCGCGAGTGATAAACTGTGCAAAATCGTGCGATGCGCAAAACGGCGGGAGTGATAAACTCCGCAAAACCGTGCGATGCGCAAAAACCGCGCGAGTGATAAACTGCGCAAAATCGTCCGATGCGCAAAACCGCGCGATTGATAAACTGCGCAAAACCGTGCGATGCGCAAAACCGCGCGAGTGATAAACTGCGCAAAACCGTGCGATGCGCAAAACCGCGCGAGTGATAAACATGCAAAACCGTGCGATGCGCAAAACTCCGCGAATGATAAACTGCGCAAAACCGTGCGATGCGCAAAACGGCGCGACTGATAAACTCCGCAAAATCGTGCGATGCGCAAAACCGCGCGAGTGATAAACTGCGCAAAATCGTGCGAGGCGCAAAACCGCGCGATTGATAAACTGCGCAAAACGGTGCGACGCGCAAAACCGCGCAAGTGATAAACTGCGCAAAACCGTGCGACGCGCAAAACCGCGCGAGTGATAAACTTTGCAAAACCGTGCGATGCGCAAAACCGCGCGAGTGATAAACTGCGCAAAACCGTGCGACGCGCAAAACCCCGCGCGAGGCATAAAACTGCGCAAAATCGTGCGATGCGCAAAACGGCGCGACTGATAAACTGCCCAAAACAGTGCGATGCGCAAAACCGCGCGAGTGATAAACTGCGCAAAACCGTGCTATGCGCAAAAACCGCGCGAGTGATTAAATGCGCAAAATCGTGCGATGCGCAAAACGGCGGGAGTGATAAACTTTGCAAATAACCGTGCGATGCGCAAAACCGCGCGAGGTGATAAAACTGCGCAAAACCGTGCGACGCGCAAAACCCGCGCGAGGTCATAAACTGCGCAAAACCGTGCGATGTGCAAAACGGCTGCGAGTGATAAACTCCGCAAAACCGTGCGATGCGCAAAACGGCGCGACTGATAAATTGTGCAAAATCGTGCGATGCGCAAAACCGCGCGAGTGATAAAACTGCGCACAATCGTACGATGCGCAAAACCGTGCGATTGATAAAACTGCGCAAAACCGTGCGATGCGCCAAAACCGCGCGAGTGATAAATTGCGCAAAATCGTGCGATGCGCAAAACGGCGGGAGTGATAAACTCCGCAAAACCGTGCGATGCGCAAAACCGCGCGAGTGATAAACTGCGCAAAATCGTCCGATGCCGCAAAACCGCGCGATTGATAAAACTGCGCAAAACGTGCGATGCGCAAAACCGCGCGAGTGATAAACTGCGCAAAACCGTGCGATGCGCCAAAACCGCGCCGAGTGATAAACTGCGCAAAAACCGGTGCGATGCGCAAAACCGCGCGAGTCATAAACTGCGCAAAACCGTGCGATGCGCAAAACGGCGCGACTGATAAACTCCGCAAAATCGTGCGATGCGCAAAACCGCGCGAGTGATAAACTGCGCAAAATCGTGCGAGGCGCAAAACCGCGCGATTGATAAACTGCGCAAAACGGTGCGACGCGCAAAACCGCGCGAGTGATAAACTGCGCAAAACCGTGCGATGCGAAAAACTGCGCGAGTGATAAACTTTGCAAAACCGTGCGATGCGCAAAACCGCGCGAGTGATAAACTGCGCAAAACCGTGCGACGCGCAAAACCGCGCGAGTCATAAACTACGCAAAACCGTGCGATGTGCAAAACGGCGCGACTGATAAACTGCGCAAAATCGTACGATGTCCAAAACCGCGCGAGTGATAAACTGCGCAAAATCGTACGATGCGCAAAACCGCGCGATTGATAAACTGCGCAAAAGGGTGCGATGCGCAAAACCGCGCGAGTGATAAACTGCGTAAAACCGTACGATGCGCAAAACCGCGCGAGTGATAAACTGCGCAAAACCGTGCGATGCGCAAAACTGCGCGAGTCATAAACTGCGAAAAACCGTGCGATGCGCAGAACGGCGCGACTGATAAACTGCGCAAAATCGTGCGATGCGCAAAACGGCGCGACTGATAAACTGCGCAAAACAGTGCGATGCGCAAAACCGCGCGAGTGATAAACTGCGCAAAATCGTGCGATGCGCAAAACCGCGCGATTGATAAACTGCGCAAAACGGTGAGATGCGCAAAACCGCGCGAGTGATAAACTGCGCAAAAACCGTGCGATGCGCAAAACTCCGCGAGTGATAAACTGCGCAAAACCGTGCGATGCGCAAAACGGCGCGACTGATAAACTACCCAAAACAGTGCGATGCGCAAAACCGCGCGAGTGATAAACCGCGCAAAATCGTGCGATGCGCAAAACGGCGGGAGTGATAAACTGCGCAAAAACCGTGCAATGCGCAAAACCGCGTGATTGATAAACTGCGCAAAACCGTGCGATGCGCAAAACCGCGCGAGTGATAAACTGCGCAAAACCGTGCGATGCGCAAAACCGCGCGAGTCATAAACTGCGCAAAACCGTGCGATGCGCAAAATGGCGGGACTGATAAACTCCGCAAAATCGTGCGATGCGCAAAACCGCGCGAGTGATAAACTGCGCAAAATCGTGCGATGCGCAAAACCGCACGATTGATAAACTGCGCAAAACGGTGCGACGCGCAAAACCGCGCGAGTGATAAACTGCGCAAAACCGTACGATGCGAAAAACTGCGCGAGTGATAAACTTTGCAAAACCGTGCGATGCGCAAAACCGCGCGAGTGATAAACTGCGCAAAACCGTGCGACGCGCAAAACCGCGCGAGTCATAAACTGCGCAAAACCGTGCGATGTGCAAAACGGCGCGAGTGATAAACTCCGCAAAACCGTGCGATGCGCAAAACGGCGCGACTGATAAATTGTGCAAAATCGTGCGATGCGCAAAACCGCGCGAGTGATAAACTGCGCACAATCGTACGATGCGCAAAACCGCGCGATTGATAAACTGCGCAAAGCCGTGCGATGCGCAAAACCGCGCGAGTGATAAACTGCGCAAAACCGTGCGATGCGCAAAACCGTACGACTGATAAACGGCGCAAAATCGTGCGATGCGCAAAACCGCGCGAGTGATAAACTGCGCAAAATCGTGCGATGCGCAAAACCGCGCGATTGATAAACTGCGCAAAACGGTGCGATGCGCAAAACCGCGCGAGTAATAAACTGCGCAAAACCGTGCGATGCGAAAAACTGCGCGAGTGATAAACTTTCCAAAACTGTGCGATGCGCAAAACTGCGCTAGTGATAAACTGCGCAAAAAAGTGCGATGCGCAAAACCGCGCGAGTGATAAACATGCAAAACCGTGCGATGCGCAAAACTCCGCGAGTGATAAACTGCGCAAAACCGTGCGATGCGCAAAACGGCGCGACTGACAAACTGCGCAAAACAGTGCGATGCGCAAAAGCGCGCGAGTGATAAACTGCGCAAAACCGTGCGATGCGCAAAAGCGCGCGAGTGATAAACTGCGCAAAAGCGTGCGATGCGCAAAACTGCGGGAGTGATAAACTGCGCAAAACCGTGCGATGCGGAAAACGGCGCGACTGATAAACTGCGCAAACCGTGCGATGCGCAAAACAGCGCGGCCGATAAACTGCGCAAAATCGTGCGATGCGCAAAACCGCGCGAGTGATAAACTGCGCAAAATCGTACGATGCGCAAAACCGCGCGATTGATAAACTGCGCAAAAGGGTGCGATGCGCAAAACCGCGCGAGTGATAAATTGCGTAAAACCGTCCGATGCGCAAAACCGCGCGAGTGATAAACTGCGCAAAACCGTGCGATGCGCAAAACTGCGCGAGTCATAAACTGCGAAAAACCGTGCGATGCGCAGAACGGCGCGACTGATAAACTGCGCAAAACCGTGCGATGCGCAAAACCGCGCGAGTGATAAACTGCGCAAAACCGTGCGACGCGCAAAACCGCGCTAGTGATAAACTGCGCAAAATCGTGCGATGCGAAAAACCGCGCGATTGATAAACTGCGCAAAACGGTGCGATGCGCAAAACCGCGCGAGTGATAGACTGCGCAAAACCGTGCGATGCGAAAAACTGCGCGAGTGATAAACTTTCCAAAACTGTGCGATGCGCAAAACTGCGCTGGTGATAAACTGCGCAAAAAAGTGCGATGCGGAAAACCGCGCGAGTGATAAACATGCAAAACCGTGCGATGCGCAAAACTCCGCGAGTGATAAACTGCGCAAAACCGTGCGATGCGCAAAACGGCGCGACTGACAAACTGCGCAAAACAGTGCGATGCGGAAAAGCGCGCGAGTGATAAACTGCGCAAAACCGTGCGATGCGCAAAAGCGCGCGAGTGATAAACTGCGCAAAATCGTGCGATGCGCAAAACGGCGGGAGTGATAAACTGCGCAAAATCGTGCGATGCGGAAAACGGCGCGACTGATAAACTGCGCAAAACCGTGCGATGCGCAAAACAGCGCGACTGATAAACTGCGCAAAACCGTGCGATGCGCAAAACCGCGCGAGTGATAAACTGCGCAAAACCGTGCGATGCGCAAAACCGCGCGATTGATAAACTGCGCAAAAGGGTGCGATGCGCAAAACCGCGCGAGTGATAAACTGCGTAAAACCGTACGATGCGCAAAACCGCGCGAGTGATAAACTGCGTAAAACCGTGCGATGCGCAAAACCGCGCGAGTGATAAACTGCGCAAAACCGTGCGATGCGCAAAACTGCGCGAGTCATAAACTGCGAAAAACCGTGCGATGCGCAGAACGGCGCGACTGATAAACTGCGCAAAATCGTGCGATGCGCAAAACGGCGCGACTGATAAACCGCGCAAAACAGTGCGATGCGCAAAACCGCGCGAGTGATAAACTGCGCAAAATCGTGCGATGCGCAAAACCGCGCGATTGATAAACTGCGCAAAACGGTGAGATGCGCAAAACCGCGCGAGTGATAAACTGCGCAAAAACCGTGCGATGCGCAAAACTCCGCGAGTGATAAACTGCGCAAAACCGTGCGATGCGCAAAACGGCGCGACTGATAAACTACCCAAAACAGTGCGATGCGCAAAACCGCGCGAGTGATAAACTGCGCAAAACCGTGCTATGCGCAAAACCGCGCGAGTGATAAACCGCGCAAAATCGTGCGATGCGCAAAACGGCGGGAGTGATAAACTCCGCAAAACCGTGCGATGCGCAAAACCGCGCGAGTGATAAACTGCGCAAAATCGTACGATGCGCAAAACCGCGCGATTGATAAACTGCGCAAAACCGTGCGATGCGCAAAACCGCGCGAGTGATAAACTGCGCAAAACCGTGCGACTGATAAACGGCGCAAAATCGTGCGATGCGCAAAACCGCGCGAGTGATAAACTGCGCAAAATCGTGCGATGCGCAAAACCGCGCGATTGATAAACTGCGCAAAACGGTGCGATGCGCAAAACCGCGCGAGTAATAAACTGCAAAAAACCGTGCGATGCGAAAAACTGCGCGACTGATAAACTGCGCAAAATCGTACGATGTGCAAAACCGCGCGAGTGATAAAC
Organism: Camellia granthamiana; assembly: GCA_036172215.1. Taxonomy (NCBI): domain Eukaryota; kingdom Viridiplantae; phylum Streptophyta; class Magnoliopsida; order Ericales; family Theaceae; genus Camellia; species Camellia granthamiana. The sequence continues at coordinate 9,646 of JAXFYN010000499.1, forward strand.
TGCGCAAAATCGTCCGATGCGCAAAACCGCGCGATTGATAAACTGCGCAAAACCGTGCGATGCGCAAAACCGCGCGAGTGATAAACTGCGCAAAACCGTGCGATGCGCAAAACTGCGCGAGTCATAAACTGCGCAAAACCGTGCGATGCGCAAAACGGCGCGAGTGATAAACTGCGCAAAACCGTGCGATGCGAAAAACGGCGCGAGTGATAAACTTTGCAAAACCGTGCCATGCGCAAAACCGCGCGAGTGATAAACATGCAAAACCGTGCGATGCGCAAAACTCCGCGAATGATAAACTGCGCAAAACCGTGCGATGCGCAAAACGGCGCGACTGATAAACTGGCCAAATCAGTGCGATGCGCAAAACCGCGCGAGTGATAAACTGCACAAAACCGTGCTATGCGCAAAACCGCGCGAGGGATAAACTGCGCAAAATCGTGCGATGCGCAAAACGGCGGGAGTGATAAACTGCGCAAAACCGTGCCATGCGCAAAACCGCGGGATTGATAAACTGCGCAAAACCGTGCGATGTGCAAAACCGCGCGAGTGATAAACTGCGCAAAACCGTGCGATGCGCAAAACCGCGCGAGTCATAAACTGCGCCAAACCGTGCGATGCGCAAAACGGCGCGACTGATAAACTCCGCAAAATCGTGCGATGCGCAAAACCGCGCGAGTGATAAACTGCGCAAAAGCGTGCGATGCGCAAAACCGCGCGATTGATAAACTGCGCAAAACGGTGCGACGCGCAAAACCGCGCGAGTGATAAACTGCGCAAAACCGTGCGATGCGAAAAACTGCGCGAGTGATAAACTTTGCAAAACCGTGCGAAGCGCAAAACCGCGCGAGTGATAAACTGCGCAAAACCGTGCGACGCGCAAAACCGCGCGAGTCATAAACTGCGCAAAACCGTGCGATGTGCAAAACGGCGCGAGTGATAAACTCCGCAAAATCGTGCGATGCGCAAAACGGCGCGACTGATAAATTGTGCAAAATCGTGCGATGCGCAAAACCGCGCGAGTGATAAACTGCGCACAATCGTACGATGCGCAAAACCGCGCGATTGATAAACTGCGCAAAGCCGTGCGATGCGCAAAACCGCGCGAGTGATAAACTGCGCAAAACCGTGCGATGCGCAAAACCGTGCGACTGATAAACGGCGCAAAATCGTGCGATGCGCAAAACCGCGCGAGTGATAAACTGCGCAAAATCGTGCGATGCGCAAAACCGCGCGATTGATAAACTGCGCAAAACGGTGCGATGCGCAAAACCGCGCGAGTAATAAACTGTGCAAAACCGTGCGATGCGAAAAACTGCGCGAGTGATAAACTTTCCAAAACTGTGCGATGCGCAAAACTGCGCTAGTGATAAACTGCGCAAAAAAGTGCGATGCGCAAAACCGCGCGAGTGATAAACTGCGCAAAACCGTGCGATGCGCAAAACGGCGCGACTGACAAACTGCGCAAAACAGTGCGATGCGCAAAAGCGCGCGAGTGATAAACTGCGCAAAACCGTGCGATGCGCAAAAGCGCGCGAGTGACAAACTGCGCAAAATCGTGCGATGCGCAAAACGGCGGGAGTGATAAACTGCGCAAAACCGTGCGATGCGGAAAACGGCGCGACTGATAAACTGCGCAAAACCGTGCGATGCGCAAAACAGCACGACTGATAAACTGCGCAAAATCGTGCGATGCGCAAAACCGCGCGAGTGATAAACTGCGCAAAATCGTACGATGCGCAAAACCGCGCGATTGATAAACTGCGCAAAAGGGTGCGATGCGCAAAACCGCGCGAGTGATAAACTGCGCAAAAGGGTGCGATGCGCAAAACCGCGCGAGTGATAAACTGCCCAAAACCGTGCGATGCGCAAAACTGCGCGAGTCATAAACTGCGAAAAACCGTACGATGCGCAGAACGGCGCGACTGATAAACTGCGCAAAATCGTGCGATGCGCAAAACGGCGCGACTGATAAACTGCGCAAAACAGTGCGATGCGCAAAATCCCGCGAGTGATAAACTGCGCAAAATCGTGCGATGCGCAAAACCGCGCGATTGATAAACTGCGCAAAACGGTGAGATGCGCAAAACCGCGCGAGTGATAGACTGCGCAAAATCGTGCGATGCGAAAAACTGCGCGAGTGATAAACTTTTCAAAACCGTGCGATGCGCAAAACTGCGCTGGTGATAAACTGCGCAAAACAGTGCGATGCGCAAAATCGCGCGAGTGATAAACATGCAAAACCGTGCGATGCGCAAAACTCCGCGAGTGATAAACTGCGCAAAACCGTGCGATGCGCAAAACGGCGCGACTGATAAACTACCCAAAACAGTGCGATGCGCAAAACCGCGCGAGTGATAAACTGCGCAAAACCGCGCGAGTGATAAACTGCGCAAAATCGTGCGATGCGCAAAACGGCGGGAGTGATAAACTCCGCAAAACCGTGCGATGCGCAAAACCGCTCGAGTGATAAACTGCGCAAAATCGTCCGATGCGCAAAACCGCGCGATTGATAAACTGCGCAAAACCGTGCGATGCGCAAAACCGCGCGAGTGATAAACTGCGCAAAACCGTGCGATGCGCAAAACCGCGCGAGTGATAAACATGCAAAACCGTGCGATGCGCAAAACTCCGCGAATGATAAACTGCGCAAAACCGTGCGATGCGCAAAACGGCGCGACTGATAAACTCCGCAAAATCGTGCGATGCGCAAAACCGCGCGAGTGATAAACTGCGCAAAATCGTGCGAGGCGCAAAACCGCGCGATTGATAAACTGCGCAAAACGGTGCGACGCGCAAAACCGCGCAAGTGATAAACTGCGCAAAACCGTGCGATGCGAAAAACTGCGCGAGTGATAAACTTTGCAAAACCGTGCGATGCGCAAAACCGCGCGAGTGATAAACTGCGCAAAACCGTGCGACGCGCAAAACCGCGCGAGGCATAAACTGCGCAAAACCGTGCGATGTGCAAAACGGCGCGACTGATAAACTGCGCAAAATCGTATGATGTCCAAAACCGCGCGAGTGATAAACTGCGCAAAATCGTGCGATGCGCAAAACCGGGCGATTGATAAACTGCGCAAAACCGTGCGATGCGCAAAACCGCGCGAGTGATAAACTGCACAAAATCGTGCGATGCGCAAAACGGCGGGAGTGATAAACTCCGCAAAACCGTGCGATGCGCAAAACCGCGCGAGTGATAAACTGCGCAAAATCGTCCGATGCGCAAAACCGCGCGATTGATAAACTGCGCAAAACCGTGCGATGCGCAAAACCGCGCGAGTGATAAACTGCGCAAAACCGTGCGATGCGCAAAACCGCGCGAGTCATAAACTGCGCAAAACCGTGCGATGCGCAAAACGGCGCGACTGATAAACTCCGCAAAATCGTGCGATGCGCAAAACCGCGCGAGTGATAAACTGCGCAAAATCGTGCGAGGCGCAAAACCGCGCGATTGATAAACTGCGCAAAACGGTGCGACGCGCAAAACCGCGCGAGTGATAAACTGCGCAAAACCGTGCGATGCGAAAAACTGCGCGAGTGATAAACTTTGCAAAACCGTGCGATGCGCAAAACCGCGCGAGTGATAAACTGCGCAAAACCGTGCGACGCGCAAAACCGCGCGAGTCATAAACTACGCAAAACCGTGCGATGTGCAAAACGGCGCGACTGATAAACTGCGCAAAATCGTACGATGTCCAAAACCGCGCGAGTGATAAACTGCGCAAAATCGTACGATGCGCAAAACCGCGCGATTGATAAACTGCGCAAAAGGGTGCGATGCGCAAAACCGCGCGAGTGATAAACTGCGTAAAACCGTACGATGCGCAAAACCGCGCGAGTGATAAACTGCGCAAAACCGTGCGATGCGCAAAACTGCGCGAGTCATAAACTGCGAAAAACCGTGCGATGCGCAGAACGGCGCGACTGATAAACTGCGCAAAATCGTGCGATGCGCAAAACGGCGCGACTGATAAACTGCGCAAAACAGTGCGATGCGCAAAACCGCGCGAGTGATAAACTGCGCAAAATCGTGCGATGCGCAAAACCGCGCGATTGATAAACTGCGCAAAACGGTGAGATGCGCAAAACCGCGCGAGTGATAAACTGCGCAAAAACCGTGCGATGCGCAAAACTCCGCGAGTGATAAACTGCGCAAAACCGTGCGATGCGCAAAACGGCGCGACTGATAAACTACCCAAAACAGTGCGATGCGCAAAACCGCGCGAGTGATAAACCGCGCAAAATCGTGCGATGCGCAAAACGGCGGGAGTGATAAACTGCGCAAAAACCGTGCAATGCGCAAAACCGCGTGATTGATAAACTGCGCAAAACCGTGCGATGCGCAAAACCGCGCGAGTGATAAACTGCGCAAAACCGTGCGATGCGCAAAACCGCGCGAGTCATAAACTGCGCAAAACCGTGCGATGCGCAAAATGGCGGGACTGATAAACTCCGCAAAATCGTGCGATTCGCAAAACCGCGCGAGTGATAAACTGCGCAAAATCGTGCGATGCGCAAAACCGCACGATTGATAAACTGCGCAAAACGGTGCGACGCGCAAAACCGCGCGAGTGATAAACTGCGCAAGACCGTACGATGCGAAAAACTGCGCGAGTGATAAACTTTGCAAAACCGTGCGATGCGCAAAACCGCGCGAGTGATAAACTGCGCAAAACCGTGCGACGCGCAAAACCGCGCGAGTCATAAACTGCGCAAAACCGTGCGATGTGCAAAACGGCGCGAGTGATAAACTCCGCAAAACCGTGCGATGCGCAAAACGGCGCGACTGATAAATTGTGCAAAATCGTGCGATGCGCAAAACCGCGCGAGTGATAAACTGCGCACAATCGTACGATGCGCAAAACCGCGCGATTGATAAACTGCGCAAAGCCGTGCGATGCGCAAAACCGCGCGAGTGATAAACTGCGCAAAACCGTGCGATGCGAAAAACTGCGCGAGTGATAAACTTTGCAAAACCGTGCGATGCGCAAAACCGCGCTGGTGATAAACTGCGCAAAACAGTGCGATGCGCAAAATCGCGCGAGTGATAAACATGCAAAACCGTGCGATGCGCAAAACTCCGCGAGTGATAAACTGCGCAAAACCGTGCGATGCGCAAAACGGCGCGACTGATAAACTACCCAAAACAGTGCGATGCGCAAAACCGCGCGAGTGATAAACTGCGCAAAACCGCGCGAGTGATAAACTGCGCAAAATCGTGCGATGCGCAAAACGGCGGGAGTGATAAACTCCGCAAAACCGTGCGATGCGCAAAACCGCGCGAGTGATAAACTGCGCAAAATCGTCCGATGCGCAAAACCGCGCGATTGATAAACTGCGCAAAACCGTGCGATGCGCAAAACCGCGCGAGTGATAAACTGCGCAAAACCGTGCGATGCGCAAAACTCCGTGAATGATAAACTGCGCAAAACCGTGCGATGCGCAAAACGGCGCGACTGATAAACTGCCCAAAACAGTGCGATGCGCAAAACCGCGCGAGTGATAAACTGCGCAAAACCGTGCTATGCGCAAAACCGCGCGAGTGATTAAATGCGCAAAATCGTGCGATGCGCAAAACGGCGGGAGTGATAAACTTTGCAAAACCGTGCGATGCGCAAAACCGCGCGAGTGATAAACTGCGCAAAACCGTGCGACGCGCAAAACCGCGCGAGTCATAAACTGCGCAAAACCGTGCGATGTGCAAAACGGCGCGAGTGATAAACTCCGCAAAACCGTGCGATGCGCAAAACGGCGCGACTGATAAATTGTGCAAAATCGTGCGATGCGCAAAACCGCGCGAGTGATAAACTGCGCACAATCGTACGATGCGCAAAACCGTGCGATTGATAAACTGCGCAAAACCGTGCGATGCGCAAAACCGCGCGAGTGATAAATTGCGCAAAATCGTGCGATGCGCAAAACGGCGGGAGTGATAAACTCCGCAAAACCGTGCGATGCGCAAAACCGCGCGAGTGATAAACTGCGCAAAATCGTCCGATGCGCAAAACCGCGCGATTGATAAACTGCGCAAAACCGTGCGATGCGCAAAACCGCGCGAGTGATAAACTGCGCAAAACCGTGCGATGCGCAAAACCGCGCGAGTGATAAACTGCGCAAAACCGTGCGATGCGCAAAACCGCGCGAGTCATAAACTGCGCAAAACCGTGCGATGCGCAAAACGGCGCGACTGATAAACTCCGCAAAATCGTGCGATGCGCAAAACCGCGCGAGTGATAAACTGCGCAAAATCGTGCGAGGCGCAAAACCGCGCGATTGATAAACTGCGCAAAACGGTGCGACGCGCAAAACCGCGCGAGTGATAAACTGCGCAAAACCGTGCGATGCGAAAAACTGCGCGAGTGATAAACTTTGCAAAACCGTGCGATGCGCAAAACCGCGCGAGTGATAAACTGCGCAAAACCGTGCGACGCGCAAAACCGCGCGAGTCATAAACTACGCAAAACCGTGCGATGTGCAAAACGGCGCGACTGATAAACTGCGCAAAATCGTACGATGTCCAAAACCGCGCGAGTGATAAACTGCGCAAAATCGTACGATGCGCAAAACCGCGGGATTGATAAACTGCGCAAAAGGGTGCGATGCGCAAAACCGCGCGAGTGATAAACTGCGTAAAACCGTACGATGCGCAAAACCGCGCGAGTGATAAACTGCGCAAAACCGTGCGATGCGCAAAACTGCGCGAGTCATAAACTGCGAAAAACGTGCGATGCGCAGAACGGCGCGACTGATAAACTGCGCAAAATCGTGCGATGCGCAAAACGGCGCGACTGATAAACTGCGCAAAACAGTGCGATGCGCAAAACCGCGCGAGTGATAAACTGCGCAAAATCGTGCGATGCGCAAAACCGCGCGATTGATAAACTGCGCAAAACGGTGAGATGCGCAAAACCGCGCGAGTGATAAACTGCGCAAAAACCGTGCGATGCGCAAAACTCCGCGAGTGATAAACTGCGCAAAACCGTGCGATGCGCAAAACGGCGCGACTGATAAACTACCCAAAACAGTGCGATGCGCAAAACCGCACGAGTGATAAACCGCGCAAAATCGTGCGATGCGCAAAACGGCGGGAGTGATAAACTGCGCAAAAACCGTGCAATGCGCAAAACCGCGGGATTGATAAACTGCGCAAAACCGTGCGATGCGCAAAACCGCGCGAGTGATAAACTGCGCAAAACCGTGCGATGCGCAAAACCGCGCGAGTCATAAACTGCGCAAAACCGTGCGATGCGCAAAATGGCGGGACTGATAAACTCCGCAAAATCGTGCGATGCGCAAAACCGCGCGAGTGATAAACTGCGCAAAATCGTGCGATGCGCAAAACCGCACGATTGATAAACTGCGCAAAACGGTGCGACGCGCAAAACCGCGCGAGTGATAAACTGCGCAAAACCGTACGATGCGAAAAACTGCGCGAGTGATAAACTTTGCAAAACCGTGCGATGCGCAAAACCGCGCGAGTGATAAACTGCGCAAAACCGTGCGACGGCAAAACCGCGCGAGTCATAAACTGCGCAAAACCGTGCGATGTGCAAAACGGCGCGAGTGATAAACTCCGCAAAACCGTGCGATGCGCAAAACGGCGCGACTGATAAATTGTGCAAAATCGTGCGATGCGCAAAACCGCGCGAGTGATAAACTGCGCACAATCGTACGATGCGCAAAACCGCGCGATTGATAAACTGCGCAAAGCCGTGCGATGCGCAAAACCGCGCGAGTGATAAACTGCGCAAAACCGTGCGATGCGCAAAACCGTGCGACTGATAAACGGCGCAAAATCGTGCGATGCGCAAAACCGCGCGAGTGATAAACTGCGCAAAATCGTGCGATGCGCAAAACCGCGCGATTGATAAACTGCGCAGAACGGTGCGATGCGCAAAACCGCGCGAGTAATAAACTGCGCAAAACCGTGCGATGCGAAAAACTGCGCGAGTGATAAACTTTCCAAAACTGTGCGATGCGCAAAACTGCGCTAGTGATAAACTGCGCAAAAAAGTGCGATGCGCAAAACCGCGCGAGTGATAAACATGCAAAACCGTGCGATGCGCAAAACGGCGCGACTGACAAACTGCGCAAAACAGTGCGATGCGCAAAAGCGCGCGAGTGATAAACTGCGCAAAACCGTGCGATGCGCAAAAGCGCGCGAGTGATAAACTGCGCAAAAGCGTGCGATGCGCAAAACTGCGGGAGTGATAAACTGCGCAAAACCGTGCGATGCGGAAAACGGCGCGACTGATAAACTGCGCAAACCGTGCGATGCGCAAAACAGCGCGGCCGATAAACTGCGCAAAATCGTGCGATGCGCAAAACCGCGCGAGTGATAAACTGCGCAAAATCGTACGATGCGCAAAACCGCGCGATTGATAAACTGCGCAAAAGGGTGCGATGCCCAAAACCGCGCGAGTGATAAATTGCGTAAAACCGTCCGATGCGCAAAACCGCGCGAGTGATAAACTGCGCAAAACCGTGCGATGCGCAAAACTGCGCGAGTCATAAACTGCGAAAAACCGTGCGATGCGCAGAACGGCGCGACTGATAAACTGCGCAAAATCGTGCGATGCGCAAAACGGCGCGACTGATAAACTGCGCAAAACAGTGCGATGCGCAAAATCGCGCGAGTGATAAACTGCGCAAAATCGTGCGATGCGCAAAACCGCGCGATTGATAAACTGCGCAAAACGGTGCGATGCGCAAAACCGCGCGAGTGATAGACTGCGCAAAATCGTGCGATGCGAAAAACTGCGCGAGTGATAAACTTTTCAAAACCGTGCGATGCGCAAAACTGCGCTGGTGATAAACTGCGCAAAACAATGCGATGCGCAAAACCGCGCGAGTGATAACATGCAAAAACCGTGCGACGCGCAAAACTCCGCGAGTGATAAACTGCGCAAAACCGTGCGATGCGCAAAACAGCGCGAGTGATAAACTTTGCAAAACCGGTGCGATGCGCAAAACCGCGCGAGTGATAAACTGCGCAAAACCGTGCTATGCGCAAAACCGCGCAAGTGATAAACTGCGCAAAATCGTGCGATGCGCAAAACGGCGGGAGTGATAAACTCCGCAAAACCGTGCGATGCGCAAAACGGCGCGACTGATAAATTGTGCAAAATCGTGCGATGCGCAAAACCGCGCGATTGATAAACTGCGCAAAACCGTGCGATGCGCAAAACCGCGCGAGTGATAAACTGCGCAAAACCGTGCGATGCGTAAAACCGTGCGACTGATAAACTCCGCAAAATCGTACGATGTCCAAAACCGCGCGAGTGATAAACTGCGCAAAATCGTCCGATGCGCAAAACCGCGCGATTGATAAACTGCGCAAAACCGTGCGATGCGCAAAACCGCGCGAGTCATAAACTGCGCAAAACCGTGCGATGCGCAAAACGGCGCGAGTGATAAACTGCACAAAACCGTGCGATGCGAAAAACGGCGCGAGTGATAAACTTTGCAAAACCGTGCCATGCGCAAAACCGCGCGAGTGATAAACTGCGCAAAACCGCGCGAGTGATAAACATGCAAAACCGTGCGATGCGCAAAACTCCGTGAATGATAAACTGCGCAAAACCGTGCGATGCGCAAAACGGCGCGACTGATAAACTGCCCAAAACAGTGCGATGCGCAAAACCGCGCGAGTGATAAACTGCGCAAAACCGTGCTATGCGCAAAACCGCGCGAGTGATTAAATGCGCAAAATCGTGCGATGCGCAAAACGGCGGGAGTGATAAACTTTGCAAAACCGTGCGATGCGCAAAACCGCGCGAGTGATAAACTGCGCAAAACCGTGCGACGCGCAAAACCGCGCGAGTCATAAACTGCGCAAAACCGTGCGATGTGCAAAACGGCGCGAGTGATAAACTCCGCAAAACCGTGCGATGCGCAAAACGGCGCGACTGATAAATTGTGCAAAATCGTGCGATGCGCAAAACCGCGCGAGTGATAAACTGCGCACAATCGTACGATGCGCAAAACCGCGCGATTGATAAACTGCGCAAAGCCGTGCGATGCGCAAAACCGCGCGAGTGATAAACTGCGCAAAACCGTGCGATGCGCAAAACCGGGCGACTGATAAACGGCGCAAAATCGTGCGATGCGCAAAACCGCGCTAGTGATAAACTGCGCAAAATCGTGCGATGCGAAAAACCGCGCGATTGATAAACTGCGCAAAACGGTGCGATGCGCAAAACCGCGCGAGTAATAAACTGCGCAAAACCGTGCGATGCGAAAAACTGCGCGAGTGATAAACTTTCCAAAACTGTGCGATGCGCAAAACTGCGCTAGTGATAAACTGCGCAAAAAAGTGCGATGCGGAAAACCGCGCGAGTGATAAACATGCAAAACCGTGCGATGCGCAAAACTCCGCGAGTGATAAACTGCGCAAAACCGTGCGATGCGCAAAACGGCGCGACTGACAAACTGCGCAAAACAGTGCGATGCGCAAAAGCGCGCGAGTGATAAACTGCGCAAAACCGTGCGATGCGCAAAAGCGCGCGAGTGATAAACTGCGCAAAATCGTGCGATGCGCAAAACGGCGGGAGTGATAAACTGCGCAAAACCGTGCGATGCGGAAAACGGCGCGACTGATAAACTGCGCAAAACCGTGCGATGCGCAAAACAGCGCGACTGATAAACTGCGCAAAATCGTGCGATGCGCAAAACCGCGCGAGTGATAAACTGCGCAAAATCGTACGATGCGCAAAACCGCGCGATTGATAAACTGCGCAAAAGGGTGCGATGCGCAAAACCGCGCGAGTGATAAACTGCGTAAAACCGTACGATGCGCAAAACCGCGCGAGTGATAAACTGTGTAAAACCGTACGATGCGCAAAACCGCGTGAGTGATAAACTGCGCAAAACCGTGCGATGCGCAAAACTGCGCGAGTCATAAACTGCGAAAAATCGTGCGATGCGCAGAACGGCGCGACTGATAAACTGCGCAAAATCGTGCGATGCGCAAAACGGCGCGACTGATAAACTGCGCAAAACAGTGCGATGCGCAAAACCGCGCGAGTGATAAACTGCGCAAAATCGTGCGATGCGCAAAACCGCGCGATTGATAAACTGCGCAAAACGGTGAGATGCGCAAAACCGCGCGAGTGATAAACTGCGCAAAAACCGTGCGATGCGCAAAACTCCGCGAGTGATAAACTGCGCAAAACCGTGCGATGCGCAAAACGGCGCGACTGATAAACTACCCAAAACAGTGCGATGCGCAAAACCGCGCGAGTGATAAACTGCGCAAAACCGTGCTATGCGCAAAACCGCGCGAGTGATAAACCGCGCAAAATCGTGCGATGCGCAAAACGGCGGGAGTGATAAACTCCGCAAAACCGTGCGATGCGCAAAACCGCGCGAGCGATAAACTGCGCAAAATCGTACGATGCGCAAAACCGCGCGATTGATAAACTGCGCAAAACCGTGCGATGCGCAAAACCGCGCGAGTGATAAACTGCGCAAAACCGTGCGACTGATAAACGGCGCAAAATCGTGCGATGCGCAAAACCGCGCGAGTGATAAACTGCGCAAAATCGTGCGTTGCGCAAAACCGCGCGATTGATAAACTGCGCAAAACGGTGCGATGCGCAAAACCGCGCGAGTAATAAACTGCAAAAAACCGTGCGATGCGAAAAACTGCGCGACTGATAAACTGCGCAAAATCGTACGATGTGCAAAACCGCGCGAGTGATAAACTGCGCAAAATCGTCCGATGCGCAAAACCGCGCGATTGATAAACTGCGCAAAACCGTGCGATGCGCAAAACCGCGCGAGTGATAAACTGCGCAAAACCGTGCGATGCGCAAAACTGCGCGAGTCATAAACTGCGCAAAACCGTGCGATGCGCAAAACGGCGCGAGTGATAAACTGCGCAAAACCGTGCGATGCGAAAAACGGCGCGAGTGATAAACTTTGCAAAACCGTGCCATGCGCAAAACCGCGCGAGTGATAAACATGCAAAACCGTGCGATGCGCAAAACTCCGCGAATGATAAACTGCGCAAAACCGTGCGATGCGCAAAACGGCGCGACTGATAAACTGGCCAAATCAGTGCGATGCGCAAAACCGCGCGAGTGATAAACTGCACAAAACCGTGCTATGCGCAAAACGGCGGGAGTGATAAACTGCGCAAAACCGTGCCATGCGCAAAACCGCGGGATTGATAAACTGCGCAAAACCGTGCGATGTGCAAAACCGCGCGAGTGATAAACTGCGCAAAACCGTGCGATGCGCAAAACCGCGCGAGTCATAAACTGCGCCAAACCGTGCGATGCGCAAAACGGCGCGACTGATAAACTCGGCAAAATCGTGCGATGCGCAAAACCGCGCGAGTGATAAACTGCGCAAAAGCGTGCGATGCGCAAAACCGCGCGATTGATAAACTGCGCAAAACGGTGCGACGCGCAAAACCGCGCGAGTGATAAACTGCGCAAAACCGTGCGATGCGAAAAACTGCGCGAGTGATAAACTTTGCAAAACCGTGCGAAGCGCAAAACCGCGCGAGTGATAAACTGCGCAAAACCGTGCGACGCGCAAAACCGCGCGAGTCATAAACTGCGCAAAACCGTGCGATGTGCAAAACGGCGCGAGTGATAAACTCCGCAAAATCGTGCGATGCGCAAAACCGCGCGAGTGATAAACTGCGCACAATCGTACGATGCGCAAAACCGCGCGATTGATAAACTGCGCAAAGCCGTGCGATGCGCAAAACCGCGCGAGTGATAAACTGCGCAAAACCGTGCGATGCGCAAAACCGTGCGACTGATAAACGGCGCAAAATCGTGCGATGCGCAAAACCGCGCGAGTGATAAACTGCGCAAAATCGTGCGATGCGCAAAACCGCGCGAGTGATAAACTGCGCAAAATCGTGCGATGCGCAAAACCGCGCGATTGATAAATTGCGCAAAACGGTGCGATGCGCAAAACCGCGCGAGTAATAAACTGTGCAAAACCGTGCGATGCGAAAAACTGCGCGAGTGATAAACTTTCCAAAACTGTGCGATGCGCAAAACTGCGCTAGTGATAAACTGCGCAAAAAAGTGCGATGCGCAAAACCGCGCGAGTGATAAACTGCGCAAAACCGTGCGATGCGCAAAACGGCGCGACTGACAAACTGCGCAAAGCCGTGCGATGCGCAAAACCGCGCGAGTGATAAACTGCGCAAACCCGTGCGATGCGCAAAAGCGCGCGAGTGATAAACTGCGCAAAATCGTGCGATGCGGAAAACGGCGCGACTGATAAACTGCGCAAAACCGTGCGATGCGCAAAACAGCGCGACTGATAAACTGCGCAAAATCGTGCGATGCGCAAAACCGCGCGAGTGATAAACTGCGCAAAATCGTACGATGCGCAAAACCGCGCGATTGATAAACTGCGCAAAAGGGTGCGATGCGCAAAACCGCGCGAGTGATAAACTGCGCAAAAGGGTGCGATGCGCAAAACCGCGCGAGTGATAAACTGCACAAAACCGTGCGATGCGCAAAACTGCGCGAGTCATAAATTGCGAAAAACCGTACGATGCGCAGAACGGCGCGACTGATAAACTGCGCAAAATCGTGCGATGCGCAAAACGGCGCGACTGATAAACTGCGCAAAACAGTGCGATGCGCAAAATCCCGCGAGTGATAAACTGCGCAAAATCGTGCGATGCGCAAAACCGCGCGATTGATAAACTGCGCAAAACGGTGAGATGCGCAAAACCGCGCGAGTGATAGACTGCGCAAAATCGTGCGATGCGAAAAACTGCGCGAGTGATAAACTTTTCAAAACCGTGCGATGCGCAAAACTGCGCTGGTGATAAACTGCGCAAAACAGTGCGATGCGCAAAATCGCGCGAGTGATAAACATGCAAAACCGTGCGATGCGCAAAACTCCGCGAGTGATAAACTGCGCAAAACCGTGCGATGCGCAAAACGGCGCGACTGATAAACTACCCAAAACAGTGCGATGCGCAAAACCGCGCGAGTGATAAACTGCGCAAAACCGCGCGAGTGATAAACTGTGCAAAATCGTGCGATGCGCAAAACGGCGGGAGTGATAAACTCCGCAAAACCGTGCGATGCGCAAAACCGCGCGAGTGATAAACTGCGCAAAATCGTCCGATGCGCAAAACCGCGCGATTGATAAACTGCGCAAAACCGTGCGATGCGCAAAACCGCGCGAGTGATAAACTGCGCAAAACCGTGCGATGCGCAAAACCGCGCGAGTGATAAACATGCAAAACCGTGCGATGCGCAAAACTCCGCGAATGATAAACTGCGCAAAACCGTGCGATGCGCAAAACGGCGCGACTGATAAACTCCGCAAAATCGTGCGATGCGCAAAACCGCGCGAGTGATAAACTGCGCAAAATCGTGCGAGGCGCAAAACCGCGCGATTGATAAACTGCGCAAAACGGTGCGACGCGCAAAACCGCGCAAGTGATAAACTGCGCAAAACCGTGCGACGCGCAAAACCGCGCGAGTGATAAACTTTGCAAAACCGTGCGATGCGCAAAACCGCGCGAGTGATAAACTGCGCAAAACCGTGCGACGCGCAAAACCGCGCGAGGCATAAACTGCGCAAAATCGTGCGATGCGCAAAACGGCGCGACTGATAAACTGCCCAAAACAGTGCGATGCGCAAAACCGCGCGAGTGATAAACTGCGCAAAACCGTGCTATGCGCAAAACCGCGCGAGTGATTAAATGCGCAAAATCGTGCGATGCGCAAAACGGCGGGAGTGATAAACTTTGCAAAACCGTGCGATGCGCAAAACCGCGCGAGTGATAAACTGCGCAAAACCGTGCGACGCGCAAAACCGCGCGAGTCATAAACTGCGCAAAACCGTGCGATGTGCAAAACGGCGCGAGTGATAAACTCCGCAAAACCGTGCGATGCGCAAAACGGCGCGACTGATAAATTGTGCAAAATCGTGCGATGCGCAAAACCGCGCGAGTGATAAACTGCGCACAATCGTACGATGCGCAAAACCGTGCGATTGATAAACTGCGCAAAACCGTGCGATGCGCAAAACCGCGCGAGTGATAAATTGCGCAAAATCGTGCGATGCGCAAAACGGCGGGAGTGATAAACTCCGCAAAACCGTGCGATGCGCAAAACCGCGCGAGTGATAAACTGCGCAAAATCGTCCGATGCGCAAAACCGCGCGATTGATAAACTGCGCAAAACCGTGCGATGCGCAAAACCGCGCGAGTCATAAACTGCGCAAAACCGTGCGATGCGCAAAACGGCGCGACTGATAAACTCCGCAAAATCGTGCGATGCGCAAAACCGCGCGAGTGATAAACTGCGCAAAATCGTGCGAGGCGCAAAACCGCGCGATTGATAAACTGCGCAAAACGGTGCGACGCGCAAAACCGCGCGAGTGATAAACTGCGCAAAACCGTGCGATGCGAAAAACTGCGCGAGTGATAAACTTTGCAAAACCGTGCGATGCGCAAAACCGCGCGAGTGATAAACTGCGCAAAACCGTGCGACGCGCAAAACCGCGCGAGTCATAAACTACGCAAAACCGTGCGATGTGCAAAACGGCGCGACTGATAAACTGCGCAAAATCGTACGATGTCCAAAACCGCGCGAGTGATAAACTGCGCAAAATCGTACGATGCGCAAAACCGCGCGATTGATAAACTGCGCAAAAGGGTGCGATGCGCAAAACCGCGCGAGTGATAAACTGCGTAAAACCGTACGATGCGCAAAACCGCGCGAGTGATAAACTGCGCAAAACCGTGCGATGCGCAAAACTGCGCGAGTCATAAACTGCGAAAAATCGTGCGATGCGCAGAACGGCGCGACTGATAAACTGCGCAAAATCGTGCGATGCGCAAAACGGCGCGACTGATAAACTGCGCAAAACAGTGCGATGCGCAAAACCGCGCGAGTGATAAACTGCGCAAAATCGTGCGATGCGCAAAACCGCGCGATTGATAAACTGCGCAAAACGGTGAGATGCGCAAAACCGCGCGAGTGATAAACTGCGCAAAAACCGTGCGATGCGCAAAACTCCGCGAGTGATAAACTGCGCAAAACCGTGCGATGCGCAAAACGGCGCGACTGATAAACTACCCAAAACAGTGCGATGCGCAAAACCGCGCGAGTGATAAACCGCGCAAAATCGTGCGATGCGCAAAACGGCGGGAGTGATAAACTGCGCAAAAACCGTGCAATGCGCAAAACCGCGTGATTGATAAACTGCGCAAAACCGTGCGATGCGCAAAACCGCGCGAGTGATAAACTGCGCAAAACCGTGCGATGCGCAAAACCGCGCGAGTCATAAACTGCGCAAAACCGTGCGATGCGCAAAATGGCGGGACTGATAAACTCCGCAAAATCGTGCGATGCGCAAAACCGCGCGAGTGATAAACTGCGCAAAATCGTGCGATGCGCAAAACCGCACGATTGATAAACTGCGCAAAACGGTGCGACGCGCAAAACCGCGCGAGTGATAAACTGCGCAAAACCGTACGATGCGAAAAACTGCGCGAGTGATAAACTTTGCAAAACCGTGCGATGCGCAAAACCGCGCGAGTGATAAACTGCGCAAAACCGTGCGACGCGCAAAACCGCGCGAGTCATAAACTGCGCAAAACCGTGCGATGTGCAAAACGGCGCGAGTGATAAACTCCGCAAAACCGTGCGATGTGCAAAACGGCGCGACTGATAAATTGTGCAAAATCGTGCGATGCGCAAAACCGCGCGAGTGATAAACTGCGCACAATCGTACGATGCGCAAAACCGCGCGATTGATAAACTGCGCAAAGCCGTGCGATGCGCAAAACCGCGCGAGTGATAAACTGCGCAAAACCGTGCGATGCGCAAAACCGTACGACTGATAAACGGCGCAAAATCGTGCGATGCGCAAAACCGCGCGAGTGATAAACTGCGCAAAATCGTGCGATGCGCAAAACCGCGCGATTGATAAACTGCGCAAAACGGTGCGATGCGCAAAACCGCGCGAGTAATAAACTGCGCAAAACCGTGCGATGCGAAAAACTGCGCGAGTGATAAACTTTCCAAAACTGTGCGATGCACAAAACTGCGCTAGTGATAAACTGCGCAAAAAAGTGCGATGCGCAAAACCGCGCGAGTGATAAACATGCAAAACCGTGCGATGCGCAAAACTCCGCGAGTGATAAACTGCGCAAAACCGTGCGATGCGCAAAACGGTGCGACTGACAAACTGCGCAAAACAGTGCGATGCGCAAAAGCGCGCGAGTGATAAACTGCGCAAAACCGTGCGATGCGCAAAAGCGCGCGAGTGATAAACTGCGCAAAAGCGTGCGATGCGCAAAACTGCGGGAGTGATAAACTGCGCAAAACCGTGCGATGCGGAAAACGGCGCGACTGATAAACTGCGCAAACCGTGCGATGCGCAAAACAGCGCGGCCGATAAACTGCGCAAAATCGTGCGATGCGCAAAACCGCGCGAGTGATAAACTGCGCAAAATCGTACGATGCGCAAAACCGCGCGATTGATAAACTGCGCAAAAGGGTGCGATGCGCAAAACCGCGCGAGTGATAAATTGCGTAAAACCGTCCGATGCGCAAAACCGCGCGAGTGATAAACTGCGCAAAACCGTGCGATGCGCAAAACTGCGCGAGTCATAAACTGCGAAAAACCGTGCGATGCGCAGAACGGCGCGACTGATAAACTGCGCAAAACCGTGCGATGCGCAAAACCGCGCGAGTGATAAACTGCGCAAAACCGTGCGACGCGCAAAACCGCGCTAGTGATAAACTGCGCAAAATCGTGCGATGCGAAAAACCGCGCGATTGATAAACTGCGCAAAACGGTGCGATGCGCAAAACCGCGCGAGTGATAGACTGCGCAAAACCGTGCGATGCGAAAAACTGCGCGAGTGATAAACTTTCCAAAACTGTGCGATGCGCAAAACTGCGCTGGTGATAAACTGCGCAAAAAAGTGCGATGCGGAAAACCGCGCGAGTGATAAACATGCAAAACCGTGCGATGCGCAAAACTCCGCGAGTGATAAACTGCGCAAAACCGTGCGATGCGCAAAACGGCGCGACTGACAAACTGCGCAAAACAGTGCGATGCGGAAAAGCGCGCGAGTGATAAACTGCGCAAAACCGTGCGATGCGCAAAAGCGCGCGAGTGATAAACTGCGCAAAATCGTGCGATGCGCAAAACGGCGGGAGTGATAAACTGCGCAAAATCGTGCGATGCGGAAAACGGCGCGACTGATAAACTGCGCAAAACCGTGCGATGCGCAAAACAGCGCGACTGATAAACTGCGCAAAACCGTGCGATGCGCAAAACCGCGCGAGTGATAAACTGCGCAAAACCGTGCGATGCGCAAAACCGCGCGATTGATAAACTGCGCAAAAGGGTGCGATGCGTAAAACCGCGCGAGTGATAAACTGCGTAAAACCGTACGATGCGCAAAACCGCGCGAGTGATAAACTGCGTAAAACCGTGCGATGCGCAAAACCGCGCGAGTGATAAACTGCGCAAAACCGTGCGATGCGCAAAACTGCGCGAGTCATAAACTGCGAAAAACCGTGCGATGCGCAGAACGGCGCGACTGATAAACTGCGCAAAATCGTGCGATGCGCAAAACGGCGCGACTGATAAACTGCGCAAAACAGTGCGATGCGCAAAACCGCGCGAGTGATAAACTGCGCAAAATCGTGCGATGCGCAAAACCGCGCGATTGATAAACTGCGCAAAACGGTGAGATGCGCAAAACCGCGCGAGTGATAAACTGCGCAAAAACCGTGCGATGCGCAAAACTCCGCGAGTGATAAACTGCGCAAAACCGTGCGATGCGCAAAACGGCGCGACTGATAAACTACCCAAAACAGTGCGATGCGCAAAACCGCGCGAGTGATAAACTGCGCAAAACCGTGCTATGCGCAAAACCGCGCGAGTGATAAACCGCGCAAAATCGTGCGATGCGCAAAACGGCGGGAGTGATAAACTCCGCAAAACCGTGCGATGCGCAAAACCGCGCGAGTGATAAACTGCGCAAAATCGTACGATGCGCAAAACCGCGCGATTGATAAACTGCGCAAAACCGTGCGATGCGCAAAACCGCGCGAGTGATAAACTGCGCAAAACCGTGCGACTGATAAACGGCGCAAAATCGTGCGATGCGCAAAACCGCGCGAGTGATAAACTGCGCAAAATCGTGCGATGCGCAAAACCGCGCGATTGATAAACTGCGCAAAACGGTGCGATGCGCAAAACCGCGCGAGTAATAAACTGCAAAAAACCGTGCGATGCGAAAAACTGCGCGACTGATAAACTGCGCAAAATCGTACGATGTGCAAAACCGCGCGAGTGATAAACTGCGCAAAATCGTCCGATGCGCAAAACCGCGCGATTGATAAACTGCGCAAAACCGTGCGATGCGCAAAACCGCGCGAGTGATAAACTGCGCAAAACCGTGCGATGCGCAAAACTGCGCGAGTCATAAACTGCGCAAAACCGTGCGATGCGCAAAACGGCGCGAGTGATAAACTGCGCAAAACCGTGCGATGCGAAAAACGGCGCGAGTGATAAACTTTGCAAAACCGTGCCATGCGCAAAACCGCGCGAGTGATAAACATGCAAAACCGTGCGATGCGCAAAACGGCGCGACTGATAAACTGGCCAAATCAGTGCGATGCGCAAAACCGCGCGAGTGATAAACTGCACAAAACCGTGCTATGCGCAAAACCGCGCGAGGGATAAACTGCGCAAAATCGTGCGATGCGCAAAACGGCGGGAGTGATAAACTGCGCAAAACCGTGCCATGCGCAAAACCGCGGGATTGATAAACTGCGCAAAACCGTGCGATGTGCAAAACCGCGCGAGTGATAAACTGCGCAAAACCGTGCGATGCGCAAAACCGCGCGAGTCATAAACTGCGCCAAACCGTGCGATGCGCAAAACGGCGCGACTGATAAACTCCGCAAAATCGTGCGATGCGCAAAACCGCGCGAGTGATAAACTGCGCAAAAGCGTGCGATGCGCAAAACCGCGCGATTGATAAACTGCGCAAAACGGTGCGACGCGCAAAACCGCGCGAGTGATAAACTGCGCAAAACCGTGCGATGCGAAAAACTGCGCGAGTGATAAACTTTGCAAAACCGTGCGAAGCGCAAAACCGCGCGAGTGATAAACTGCGCAAAACCGTGCGACGCGCAAAACCGCGCGAGTCATAAACTGCGCAAAACCGTGCGATGTGCAAAACGGCGCGAGTGATAAACTCCGCAAAATCGTGCGATGCGCAAAACGGCGCGACTGATAAATTGTGCAAAATCGTGCGATGCGCAAAACCGCGCGAGTGATAAACTGCGCACAATCGTACGATGCGCAAAACCGCGCGAGTGACAAACTGCGCAAAATCGTGCGATGCGCAAAACGGCGGGAGTGATAAACTGCGCAAAACCGTGCGATGCGGAAAACGGCGCGACTGATAAACTGCGCAAAACCGTGCGATGCGCAAAACAGCACGACTGATAAACTGCGCAAAATCGTGCGATGCGCAAAACCGCGCGAGTGATAAACTGCGCAAAATCGTACGATGCGCAAAACCGCGCGATTGATAAACTGCGCAAAAGGGTGCGATGCGCAAAACCGCGCGAGTGATAAACTGCGCAAAAGGGTGCGATGCGCAAAACCGCGCGAGTGATAAACTGCCCAAAACCGTGCGATGCGCAAAACTGCGCGAGTCATAAACTGCGAAAAACCGTACGATGCGCAGAACGGCGCGACTGATAAACTGCGCAAAATCGTGCGATGCGCAAAACGGCGCGACTGATAAACTGCGCAAAACAGTGCGATGCGCAAAATCCCGCGAGTGATAAACTGCGCAAAATCGTGCGATGCGCAAAACCGCGCGATTGATAAACTGCGCAAAACGGTGAGATGCGCAAAACTGCGCGAGTGATAGACTGCGCAAAATCGTGCGATGCGAAAAACTGCGCGAGTGATAAACTTTTCAAAACCGTGCGATGCGCAAAACTGCGCTGGTGATAAACTGCGCAAAACAGTGCGATGCGCAAAATCGCGCGAGTGATAAACATGCAAAACCGTGCGATGCGCAAAACTCCGCGAGTGATAAACTGCGCAAAACCGTGCGATGCGCAAAACGGCGCGACTGATAAACTACCCAAAACAGTGCGATGCGCAAAACCGCGCGAGTGATAAACTGCGCAAAACCGCGCGAGTGATAAACTGCGCAAAATCGTGCGATGCGCAAAACGGCGGGAGTGATAAACTCCGCAAAACCGTGCGATGCGCAAAACCGCTCGAGTGATAAACTGCGCAAAATCGTCCGATGCGCAAAACCGCGCGATTGATAAACTGCGCAAAACCGTGCGATGCGCAAAACCGCGCGAGTGATAAACTGCGCAAAACCGTGCGATGCGCAAAACCGCGCGAGTGATAAACATGCAAAACCGTGCGATGCGCAAAACTCCGCGAATGATAAACTGCGCAAAACCGTGCGATGCGCAAAACGGCGCGACTGATAAACTCCGCAAAATCGTGCGATGCGCAAAACCGCGCGAGTGATAAACTGCGCAAAATCGTGCGAGGCGCAAAACCGCGCGATTGATAAACTGCGCAAAACGGTGCGACGCGCAAAACCGCGCAAGTGATAAACTGCGCAAAACCGTGCGATGCGAAAAACTGCGCGAGTGATAAACTTTGCAAAACCGTGCGATGCGCAAAACCGCGCGAGTGATAAACTGCGCAAAACCGTGCGACGCGCAAAACCGCGCGAGGCATAAACTGCGCAAAACCGTGCGATGTGCAAAACGGCGCGACTGATAAACTGCGCAAAATCGTACGATGTCCAAAACCGCGCGAGTGATAAACTGCGCAAAATCGTGCGATGCGCAAAACCGGGCGATTGATAAACTGCGCAAAACCGTGCGATGCGCAAAACCGCGCGAGTGATAAACTGCACAAAATCGTGCGATGCGCAAAACGGCGGGAGTGATAAACTCCGCAAAACCGTGCGATGCGCAAAACCGCGCGAGTGATAAACTGCGCAAAACCGTGCGATGCGCAAAACCGCGCGAGTCATAAACTGCGCAAAACCGTGCGATGCGCAAAACGGCGCGACTGATAAACTCCGCAAAATCGTGCGATGCGCAAAACCGCGCGAGTGATAAACTGCGCAAAAGCGTGCGATGCGCAAAACCGCGCGATTGATAAACTGCGCAAAACGGTGCGACGCGCAAAACCGCGCGAGTGATAAACTGCGCAAAACCGTGCGATGCGAAAAACTGCGCGAGTGATAAACTTTGCAAAACCGTGCGAAGCGCAAAACCGCGCGAGTGATAAACTGCGCAAAACCGTGCGACGCGCAAAACCGCGCGAGTCATAAACTGCGCAAAACCGTGCGATGTGCAAAACGGCGCGAGTGATAAACTCCGCAAAATCGTGCGATGCGCAAAACGGCGCGACTGATAAATTGTGCAAAATCGTGCGATGCGCAAAACCGCGCGAGTGATAAACTGCGCACAATCGTACGATGCGCAAAACCGCGCGATTGATAAACTGCGCAAAGCCGTGCGATGCGCAAAACCGCGCGAGTGATAAACTGCGCAAAACCGTGCGATGCGCAAAACCGTGCGACTGATAAACGGCGCAAAATCGTGCGATGCGCAAAACCGCGCGAGTCATAAACTGCGCAAAACCGTGCGATGCGCAAAACGGCGCGACTGATAAACTCCGCAAAATCGTGCGATGCGCAAAACCGCGCGAGTGATAAACTGCGCAAAAGCGTGCGATGCGCAAAACCGCGCGATTGATAAACTGCGCAAAACGGTGCGACGCGCAAAACCGCGCGAGTGATAAACTGCGCAAAACCGTGCGATGCGAAAAACTGCGCGAGTGATAAACTTTGCAAAACCGTGCGAAGCGCAAAACCGCGCGAGTGATAAACTGCGCAAAACCGTGCGACGCGCAAAACCGCGCGAGTCATAAACTGCGCAAAACCGTGCGATGTGCAAAACGGCGCGAGTGATAAACTCCGCAAAATCGTGCGATGCGCAAAACGGCGCGACTGATAAATTGTGCAAAATCGTGCGATGCGCAAAACCGCGCGAGTGATAAACTGCGCACAATCGTACGATGCGCAAAACCGCGCGATTGATAAACTGCGCAAAGCCGTGCGATGCGCAAAACCGCGCGAGTGATAAACTGCGCAAAACCGTGCGATGCGCAAAACCGTGCGACTGATAAACGGCGCAAAATCGTGCGATGCGCAAAACCGCGCGAGTGATAAACTGCGCAAAATCGTGCGATGCGCAAAACCGCGCGATTGATAAACTGCGCAAAACGGTGCGATGCGCAAAACCGCGCGAGTAATAAACTGTGCAAAACCGTGCGATGCGAAAAACTGCGCGAGTGATAAACTTTCCAAAACTGTGCGATGCGCAAAACTGCGCTAGTGATAAACTGCGCAAAAAAGTGCGATGCGCAAAACCGCGCGAGTGATAAACTGCGCAAAACCGTGCGATGCGCAAAACGGCGCGACTGACAAACTGCGCAAAACAGTGCGATGCGCAAAAGCGCGCGAGTGATAAACTGCGCAAAACCGTGCGATGCGCAAAAGCGCGCGAGTGACAAACTGCGCAAAATCGTGCGATGCGCAAAACGGCGGGAGTGATAAACTGCGCAAAACCGTGCGATGCGGAAAACGGCGCGACTGATAAACTGCGCAAAACCGTGCGATGCGCAAAACAGCACGACTGATAAACTGCGCAAAATCGTGCGATGCGCAAAACCGCGCGAGTGATAAACTGCGCAAAATCGTACGATGCGCAAAACCGCGCGATTGATAAACTGCGCAAAAGGGTGCGATGCGCAAAACCGCGCGAGTGATAAACTGCGCAAAAGGGTGCGATGCGCAAAACCGCGCGAGTGATAAACTGCCCAAAACCGTGCGATGCGCAAAACTGCGCGAGTCATAAACTGCGAAAAACCGTACGATGCGCAGAACGGCGCGACTGATAAACTGCGCAAAATCGTGCGATGCGCAAAACGGCGCGACTGATAAACTGCGCAAAACAGTGCGATGCGCAAAATCCCGCGAGTGATAAACTGCGCAAAATCGTGCGATGCGCAAAACCGCGCGATTGATAAACTGCGCAAAACGGTGAGATGCGCAAAACCGCGCGAGTGATAGACTGCGCAAAATCGTGCGATGCGAAAAACTGCGCGAGTGATAAACTTTTCAAAACCGTGCGATGCGCAAAACTGCGCTGGTGATAAACTGCGCAAAACAGTGCGATGCGCAAAATCGCGCGAGTGATAAACATGCAAAACCGTGCGATGCGCAAAACTCCGCGAGTGATAAACTGCGCAAAACCGTGCGATGCGCAAAACGGCGCGACTGATAAACTACCCAAAACAGTGCGATGCGCAAAACCGCGCGAGTGATAAACTGCGCAAAACCGCGCGAGTGATAAACTGCGCAAAATCGTGCGATGCGCAAAACGGCGGGAGTGATAAACTCCGCAAAACCGTGCGATGCGCAAAACCGCTCGAGTGATAAACTGCGCAAAATCGTCCGATGCGCAAAACCGCGCGATTGATAAACTGCGCAAAACCGTGCGATGCGCAAAACCGCGCGAGTGATAAACTGCGCAAAACCGTGCGATGCGCAAAACCGCGCGAGTGATAAACATGCAAAACCGTGCGATGCGCAAAACTCCGCGAATGATAAACTGCGCAAAACCGTGCGATGCGCAAAACGGCGCGACTGATAAACTCCGCAAAATCGTGCGATGCGCAAAACCGCGCGAGTGATAAACTGCGCAAAATCGTGCGAGGCGCAAAACCGCGCGATTGATAAACTGCGCAAAACGGTGCGACGCGCAAAACCGCGCAAGTGATAAACTGCGCAAAACCGTGCGATGCGAAAAACTGCGCGAGTGATAAACTTTGCAAAACCGTGCGATGCGCAAAACCGCGCGAGTGATAAACTGCGCAAAACCGTGCGACGCGCAAAACCGCGCGAGGCATAAACTGCGCAAAACCGTGCGATGTGCAAAACGGCGCGACTGATAAACTGCGCAAAATCGTACGATGTCCAAAACCGCGCGAGTGATAAACTGCGCAAAATCGTGCGATGCGCAAAACCGGGCGATTGATAAACTGCGCAAAACCGTGCGATGCGCAAAACCGCGCGAGTGATAAACTGCACAAAATCGTGCGATGCGCAAAACGGCGGGAGTGATAAACTCCGCAAAACCGTGCGATGCGCAAAACCGCGCGAGTGATAAACTGCGCAAAATCGTCCGATGCGCAAAACCGCGCGATTGATAAACTGCGCAAAACCGTGCGATGCGCAAAACCGCGCGAGTGATAAACTGCGCAAAACCGTGCGATGCGCAAAACCGCGCGAGTCATAAACTGCGCAAAACCGTGCGATGCGCAAAACGGCGCGACTGATAAACTCCGCAAAATCGTGCGATGCGCAAAACCGCGCGAGTGATAAACTGCGCAAAATCGTGCGAGGCGCAAAACCGCGCGATTGATAAACTGCGCAAAACGGTGCGACGCGCAAAACCGCGCGAGTGATAAACTGCGCAAAACCGTGCGATGCGAAAAACTGCGCGAGTGATAAACTTTGCAAAACCGTGCGATGCGCAAAACCGCGCGAGTGATAAACTGCGCAAAACCGTGCGACGCGCAAAACCGCGCGAGTCATAAACTACGCAAAACCGTGCGATGTGCAAAACGGCGCGACTGATAAACTGCGCAAAATCGTACGATGTCCAAAACCGCGCGAGTGATAAACTGCGCAAAATCGTACGATGCGCAAAACCGCGCGATTGATAAACTGCGCAAAACGGTGAGATGCGCAAAACCGCGCGAGTGATAAACTGCGCAAAAACCGTGCGATGCGCAAAACTCCGCGAGTGATAAACTGCGCAAAACCGTGCGATGCGCAAAACGGCGCGACTGATAAACTACCCAAAACAGTGCGATGCGCAGAACCGCGCGAGTGATAAACTGCGCAAAACCGTGCTATGCGCAAAACCGCGCGAGTGATAAACCGCGCAAAATCGTGCGATGCGCAAAACGGCGGGAGTGATAAACTCCGCAAAACCGTGCGATGCGCAAAACCGCGCGAGTGATAAACTGCGCAAAACCGTGCGATGCGCAAAACCGCGCGAGTGATAAACTGCGCAAAACCGTGCGATGCGCAAAACCGTGCGACTGATAAACGGCGCAAAATCGTGCGATGCGCAAAACCGCGCGAGTGATAAACTGCGCAAAATCGTGCGATGCGCGAAACCGCGCGATTGATAAACTGCGCAAAACGGTGCGATGCGCAAAACCGCGCGAGTAATAAACTGCGTAAAACCGTGCGATGCGAAAAACTGCGCGAGTGACAAACTTTCCAAAACTGTGCGATGCGCAAAACTGCGCTAGTGATAAACTGCGCAAAAAAGTGCGATGCGCAAAACCGCGCGAGTGATAAACATGCAAAACCGTGCGATGCGCAAAACTCCGCGAGTGATAAACTGCGCAAAACCGCGCGAGGGATAAACTGCGCAAAATCGTGCGATGCGCAAAACCGCGCGATTGATAAACTGCGCAAAACGGTGAGATGTGCAAAACCGCGCGAGTGATAAACTGCGCAAAAACCGTGCGATGCGCAAAACTCCGCGAGTGATAAACTGCGCAAAACCGTACGATGCGCAAAACGGCGCGACTGATAAACTACCCAAAACAGTGCGATGCGCAAAACCGCGCGAGTGATAAACCGCGCAAAATCGTGCGATGCGCAAAACGGCGGGAGTGATAAACTCCGCAAAACCGTGCGATGCGCAAAACCGCGCGAGTGATAAACTGCGCAAAATCGTCCGATGCGCAAAACCGCGCGATTGATAAACTGCGCAAAGCCGTGCGATGCGCAAAACCGCGCGAGTGATAAACTGCGCAAAACCGTGCGATGCGCAAAACCGGGCGACTGATAAACGGCGCAAAATCGTGCGATGCGCAAAACCGCGCGAGTGATAAACTGCGCAAAATCGTGCGATGCGCAAAACCGCGCGATTGATAAACTGCGCAAAACGGTGCGATGCGCAAAACCGCGCGAGTAATAAACTGCGCAAAACCGTGCGATGCGAAAAACTGCGCGAGTGATAAACTTTCCAAAACTGTGCGATGCGCAAAACTGCGCTAGTGATAAACTGCGCAAAAAAGTGCGATGCGCAAAACCGCGCGAGTGATAAACATGCAAAACCGTGCGATGCGCAAAACTCCGCGAGTGACAAACTGCGCAAAACCGTGCGATGCGCAAAACGGTGCGACTGACAAACTGCGCAAAACAGTGCGATGCGCAAAAGCGCGCGAGTGATAAACTGCGCAAAACCGTGCGATGCGCAAAAGCGCGCGAGTGATAAACTGCGCAAAATCGTGCGATGCGCAAAACGGGGGGAGTGATAAACTGCGCAAAACCGTGCGATGCGGAAAACGGCGCGACTGATAAACTGCGCAAAACCGTGCGATGCGCAAAACAGCGCGACTGATAAACTGCGCAAAATCGTGCGATGCGCAAAACCGCGCGAGTGATAAACTGCGCAAAATAGTACGATGCGCAAAACCGCGCGATTGATAAACTGCGCAAAAGGGTGCGATGCGCAAAACCGCGCGAGTGATAAACTGCGTAAAACCGTACGATGCGCAAAATCGCGCGAGTGATAAACTGCGCAAAACCGTGCGATGCGCAAAACTGCGCGAGTCATAAACTGCGAAAAACCGTGCGATGCGCAGAACGGCGCGACTGATAAACTGCGCAAAATCGTGCGATGCGCAAAACGGCGCGACTGATAAACTGCGCAAAACAGTGCGATGCGCAAAACCGCGCGAGTGATAAACTGCGCAAAATCGTGCGATGCGCAAAACCGCGCGATTGATAAACTGCGCAAAACGGTGAGATGCGCAAAACCGCGCGAGTGATAAACTGCGCAAAAACCGTGCGATGCGCAAAACTCCGCGAGTGATAAACTGCGCAAAACCGTGCGATGCGCAAAACGGCGCGACTGATAAACTACCCAAAACAGTGCGATGCGCAAAACCGCGCGAGTGATAAACTGCGCAAAACCGTGCTATGCGCAAAACCGCGCGAGTGATAAACAGCGCAAAATCGTGCGATGCGCAAAACGGCGGGAGTGATAAACTCCGCAAAACCGTGCGATGCGCAAAACCGCGCGAGTGATAAACTGCGCAAAATCGTACGATGCGCAAAACCGCGCGATTGATAAACTGCGCAAAACCGTGCGATGCGCAAAACCGCGCGAGTGATAAACTGCGCAAAACCGTGCGATGCGCAAAACCGTGCGACTGATAAACGGCGCAAAATCGTGCGATGCGCAAAACCGCGCGAGTGATAAACTGCGCAAAATCGTGCGATGCGCAAAACCGCGCGATTGATAAACTGCGCAAAACGGTGCGATGCGCAAAACCGCGCGAGTAATAAACTGCGCAAAACCGTGCGAAGCGAAAAACTGCGCGACTGATAAACTGCGCAAAATCGTACGATGTGCAAAACCGCGCGAGTGATAAACTGCGCAAAATCGTCCGATGCGTAAAACCACGCGATTGATAAACTGCGCAAAACCGTGCGATGCGCAAAACCGCGCGAGTGATAAACTGCGCAAAACCGTGCGATGCGCAAAACTGCGCGAGTCATAAACTGCGCAAAACCGTGCGATGCGCAAAACGGCGCGAGTGATAAACTGCGCAACACCGTGCGATGCGAAAAACGGCGCGAGTGATAAACTTTGCAAAACCGTGCCATGCGCAAAACCGCGCGAGTGATAAACATGCAAAACCGTGCGATGCGCAAAACTCCGCGAATGATAAACTGCGCAAAACCGTGCGATGCGCAAAACGGCGCGACTGATAAACTGGCCAAAACAGTGCGATGCGCAAAACCGCGCGAGTGATAAACTGCACAAAACCGTGCTATGCGCAAAACCGCGCGAGGGATAAACTGCGCAAAATCGTGCGATGCGCAAAACGGCGGGAGTGATAAACTGCGCAAAACCGTGCAATGCGCAAAACCGCGTGATTGATAAACTGCGCAAAACCGTGCGATGCGCAAAACTGCGCGAGTGATAAACTGCGCAAAACCGTGCGATGCGCAAAACCGCGCGAGTCATAAACTGTGCAAAACCGTGCGATGCGCAAAACGGCGCGACTGATAAACTCCGCAAAATCGTGCGATGCGCAAAACCGCGCGAGTGATAAACTGCGCAAAAGCGTGCGATGCGCAAAACCGCGCGATTGATAAACTGCGCAAAACGGTGCGACGCGCAAAACCGCGCGAGTGATAAACTGCGCAAAATCGTGCGATGCGAAAAACTGCGCGAGTGATAAACTTTGCAAAACCGTGCGATGCGCAAAACCGCGCGAGTGATAAACTGCGCAAAACCGTGCGACGCGCAAAACCGCGCGAGTCATAAACTGCGCAAAACCGTGCGATGTGCAAAACGGCGCGAGTGATAAACTCCGCAAAATCGTGCGATGCGCAAAACGGCGCGACTGATAAATTGTGCAAAATCGTGCGATGCGCAAAACCGCGCGACTGATAAACTGCGCACAATCGTACGATGCGCAAAACCGCGCGATTGATAAACTGCGCAAAGCCGTGCGATGCGCAAAACCGCGCGAGTGATAAACTGCGCAAAACCGTGCGATGCGCAAAACCGTGCGACTGATAAACGGCGCAAAATCGTGCGATGCGCAAAACCGCGCGAGTGATAAACTGCGCAAAATCGTGCGATGCGCAAAACCGCGCGATTGATAAACTGCGCAAAACGGTGCGATGCGCAAAACCGCGCGAGTAATAAACTGTGCAAAACCGTGCGATGCGAAAAACTGCGCGAGTGATAAACTTTCCAAAACTGTGCGATGCGCAAAACTGCGCTAGTGATAAACTGCGCAAAAAAGTGCGATGCGCAAAACCGCGCGAGTGATAAACTGCGCAAAACCGTGCGATGTGCAAAACGGCGCGACTGACAAACTGCGCAAAACAGTGCGATGCGCAAAAGCGCGCGAGTGATAAACTGCGCAAAACCGTGCGATGCGCAAAAGCGCGCGAGTGACAAACTGCGCAAAATCGTGCGATGCGCAAAACGGCGGGAGTGATAAACTGCGCAAAACCGTGCGATGCGGAAAACGGCGCGACTGATAAACTGCGCAAAACCGTGCGATGCGCAAAACAGCACGACTGATAAACTGCGCAAAATCGTGCGATGCGCAAAACCGCGCGAGTGATAAACTGCGCAAAATCGTACGATACGCAAAACCGCGCGATTGATAAACTGCGCAAAAGGGTGCGATGCGCAAAACCGCGCGAGTGATAAACTGCGCAAAAGGGTGCGATGCGCAAAACCGCGCGAGTGATAAACTGCCCAAAACCGTGCGATGCGCAAAACTGCGCGAGTCATAAACTGCGAAAAACCGTACGATGCGCAGAACGGCGCGACTGATAAACTGCGCAAAATCGTGCGATGCGCAAAACGGCGCGACTGATAAACTGCGCAAAACAGTGCGATGCGCAAAATCCCGCGAGTGATAAACTGCGCAAAATCGTGCGATGCGCAAAACCGCGCGATTGATAAACTGCGCAAAACGGTGAGATGCGCAAAACCGCGCGAGTGATAGACTGCGCAAAATCGTGCGATGCGAAAAACTGCGCGAGTGATAAACTTTTCAAAACCGTGCGATGCGCAAAACTGCGCTGGTGATAAACTGCGCAAAACAGTGCGATGCGCAAAATCGCGCGAGTGATAAACATGCAAAACCGTGCGATGCGCAAAACTCCGCGAGTGATAAACTGCGCAAAACCGTGCGATGCGCAAAACGGCGCGACTGATAAACTACCCAAAACAGTGCGATGCGCAAAACCGCGCGAGTGATAAACTGCGCAAAACCGCGCGAGTGATAAACTGCGCAAAATCGTGCGATGCGCAAAACGGCGGGAGTGATAAACTCCGCAAAACCGTGCGATGCGCAAAACCGCGCGAGTGATAAACTGCGCAAAATCGTCCGATGCGCAAAACCGCGCGATTGATAAACTGCGCAAAACCGTGCGATGCGCAAAACCGCGCGAGTGATAAACTGCGCAAAACCGTGCGATGCGCAAAACCGCGCGAGTGATAAACATGCAAAACCGTGCGATGCGCAAAACTCCGCGAATGATAAACTGCGCAAAACCGTGCGATGCGCAAAACGGCGCGACTGATAAACTCCGCAAAATCGTGCGATGCGCAAAACCGCGCGAGTGATAAACTGCGCAAAATCGTGCGAGGCGCAAAACCGCGCGATTGATAAACTGCGCAAAACGGTGCGACGCGCAAAACCGCGCAAGTGATAAACTGCGCAAAACCGTGCGATGCGAAAAACTGCGCGAGTGATAAACTTTGCAAAACCGTGCGATGCGCAAAACCGCGCGAGTGATAAACTGCGCAAAACCGTGCGACGCGCAAAACCGCGCGAGGCATAAACTGCGCAAAACCGTGCGATGTGCAAAACGGCGCGACTGATAAACTGCGCAAAATCGTACGATGTCCAAAACCGCGCGAGTGATAAACTGCGCAAAAACGTGCGATGCGCAAAACCGGGCGATTGATAAACTGCGCAAAACCGTGCGATGCGCAAAACCGCGCGAGTGATAAACTGCACAAAATCGTGCGATGCGCAAAACGGCGGGAGTGATAAACTCCGCAAAACCGTGCGATGCGCAAAACCGCGCGAGTGATAAACTGCGCAAAATCGTCCGATGCGCAAAACCGCGCGATTGATAAACTGCGCAAAACCGTGCGATGCGCAAAACCGCGCGAGTCATAAACTGCGCAAAACCGTGCGATGCGCAAAACGGCGCGACTGATAAACTCCGCAAAATCGTGCGATGCGCAAAACCGCGCGAGTGATAAACTGCGCAAAATCGTGCGAGGCGCAAAACCGCGCGATTGATAAACTGCGCAAAACGGTGCGACGCGCAAAACCGCGCGAGTGATAAACTGCGCAAAACCGTGCGATGCGAAAAACTGCGCGAGTGATAAACTTTGCAAAACCGTGCGATGCGCAAAACCGCGCGAGTGATAAACTGCGCAAAACCGTGCGACGCGCAAAACCGCGCGAGTCATAAACTACGCAAAACCGTGCGATGTGCAAAACGGCGCGACTGGTAAACTGCGCAAAATCGTACGATGTCCAAAACCGCGCGAGTGATAAACTGCGCAAAATCGTACGATGCGCAAAACCGCGCGATTGATAAACTGCGCAAAAGGGTGCGATGCGCAAAACCGCGCGAGTGATAAACTGCGCAAAACCGTGCGATGCGCAAAACTGCGCGAGTCATAAACTGCGAAAAACCGTGCGATGCGCAGAACGGCGCGACTGATAAACTGCGCAAAATCGTGCGATGCGCAAAACGGCGCGACTGATAAACTGCGCAAAACAGTGCGATGCGCAAAACCGCGCGAGTGATAAACTGCGCAAAATCGTGCGATTCGCAAAACCGCGCGATTGATAAACTGCGCAAAACGGTGAGATACGCAAAACCGCGCGAGTGATAAACTGCGCAAAAACCGTGCGATGCGCAAAACTCCGCGAGTGATAAACTGCGCAAAACCGTGCGATGCGCAAAACGGCGCGACTGATAAACTACCCAAAACAGTGCGATGCGCAAAACCGCGCGAGTGATAAACCGCGCAAAATCGTGCGATGCGCAAAACGGCGGGAGTGATAAACTGCGCAAAAACCGTGCAATGCGCAAAACCGCGTGATTGATAAACTGCGCAAAACCGTGCGATGCGCAAAACCGCGCGAGTGATAAACTGCGCAAAACCGTGCGATGCGCAAAACCGCGCGAGTCATAAACTGCGCAAAACCGTGCGATGCGCAAAATGGCGGGACTGATAAACTCCGCAAAATCGTGCGATGCGCAAAACCGCGCGAGTGATAAACTGCGCAAAATCGTGCGATGCGCAAAACCGCACGATTGATAAACTACGCAAAACGGTGCGACGCGCAAAACCGCGCGAGTGATAAACTGCGCAAAACCGTACGATGCGAAAAACTGCGCGAGTGATAAACTTTGCAAAACCGTGCGATGCGCAAAACCGCGCGAGTGACAAACTGCGCAAAACCGTGCGACGCGCAAAACCGCGCGAGTCATAAACTGCGCAAAACCGTGCGATGTGCAAAACGGCGCGAGTGATAAACTCCGCAAAACCGTGCGATGCGCAAAACGGCGCGACTGATAAATTGTGCAAAATCGTGTGATGCGCAAAACCGCGCGAGTGATAAACTGCGCACAATCGTAAGATGCGCAAAACCGCGCGATTGATAAACTGCGCAAAGCCGTGCGATGCGCAAAACCGCGCGAGTGATAAACTGCGCAAAACCGTGCGATGCGCAAAACCGTGCGACTGATAAACGGCGCAAAATCGTGCGATGCGCAAAACCGCGCGAGTGATAAACTGCGCAAAATCGTGCGATGCGCAAAACCGCGCGATTGATAAACTGCGCAAAACGGTGCGATACGCAAAACCGCGCGAGTAATAAACTGCGCAAAACCGTGCGATGCGAAAAACTGCGCGAGTGATAAACTTTCCAAAACTGTGCGATGCGCAAAACTGCGCTAGTGATAAACTGCGCAAAAAAGTGCGATGCGCAAAACCGCGCGAGTGATAAACATGCAAAACCGTGCGATGCGCAAAACTCCGCGAGTGATAAACTGCGCAAAACCGTGCGATGTGCAAAACGGCGCGACTGACAAACTGCGCAAAACAGTGCGATGCGCAAAAGCGCGCGA
Organism: Camellia granthamiana; assembly: GCA_036172215.1. NCBI lineage: Eukaryota > Viridiplantae > Streptophyta > Magnoliopsida > Ericales > Theaceae > Camellia > Camellia granthamiana. Next base: position 43,466 of record JAXFYN010000499.1, read on the forward strand.
GTGATAAACTGCGCAAAACCGTGCGATGCGCAAAAGCGTGCGAGTGATAAACTGCGCAAAATCGTGCGATGCGCAAAACGACGGGAGTGATAAACTGCGCAAAACCGTGCGATGCGGAAAACGGCGCGACTGATAAACTGCGCAAAACCGTGCGATGCGCAAAACAGCGCGACTGATAAACTGCGCAAAATCGTGCGATGCGCAAAACCGCGCGAGTGATAAACTGCGCAAAATCGTACGATGCGCAAAACCGCGCGATTGATAAACTGCGCAAAAGGGTGCGATGCGCAAAACCGCGCGAGTAATAAACTGCGTCAAACCGTGCGATGCGCAAAACCGCGCGAGTGATAAACTGCACAAAACCGTGCGATGCGCAAAACCGCGCGAGTCATAAACTGCGAAAAACCGTGCGATGCGCAGAACGGCGCGACTGATAAACTGCGCAAAATCGTGCGATGCGCAAAACGGCGCGACTGATAAACTGCGCAAAACAGTGCGATGCGCAAAATCGCGCGAGTGATAAACTGCGCAAAATCGTGCGATGCGCAAAACCGCGCGATTGATAAACTGCGCAAAACGGTGCGATGCGCAAAACCGCGCGAGTGATAGACTGCGCAAAATCGTGCGATGCGAAAAACTGCGCGAGTGATAAACTTTTCAAAACCGTGCGATGCGCAAAACTGCGCTGGTGATAAACTGCGCAAAACAATGCGATGCGCAAAACCGCGCGAGTGATAAACATGCAAAACCGTGCGACGCGCAAAACTCCGCGAGTGATAAACTGCGCAAAACCGTGCGATGCGCAAAACAGCGCGAGTGATAAACTTTGCAAAACCGTGCGATGCGCAAAACCGCGCGAGTGATAAACTGCGCAAAACCGTGCTATGCGCAAAACCGCGCGAGTGATAAACTGCGCAAAATCGTGCGATGCGCAAAACGGCGGGAGTGATAAACTCCGCAAAACCGTGCGATGCGCAAAACGGCGCGACTGATAAATTGTGCAAAATCGTGCGATGCGCAAAACAGCGCGATTGATAAACTGCGCAAAACCGTGCGATGCGCAAAACCGCGCGAGTGATAAACTGCGCAAAACCGTGCGATGCGTAAAACCGTGCGACTGATAAACTCCGCAAAATCGTGCGATACGCAAAACCGCGCGAGTGATAACCTGCGCAAAATCGTGCGATGCGCAAAACCGCGCGATTGATAAACTGCGCAAAACGGTGCGATGCGCAAAACCGCGCGAGTAATAAACTGCGCAAAACCGTGCGATGCGAAAAACTGCGCGAGTGATAAACTTTCCAAAACTGTGCGATGCGCAAAACTGCGCTACTGATAAACTGCGCAAAAAAGTGCGATGCGCAAAACCGCGCGAGTGATAAACATGCAAAACCGTGCGATGCGCAAAACTCCGCGAGTGATAAACTGCGCAAAACCGTGCGATGCGCAAAACGGCGCGACTGACAAACTACGCAAAACAGTGCGATGCGCAAAAGCGCGCGAGTGATAAACTGCGCAAAACCGTGCAATGCGCAAAAGCGCGCGAGTGATAAACTGCGCAAAATCGTGCGATGCGCAAAACGGCGGGAGTGATAAACTGCGCAAAACCGTGCGATGCGGAAAACGGCGCGACTGATAAACTGCGCAAAACCGTGCGATGCGCAAAACAGCGCGACTGATAAACTGCGCAAAATCATGCGATGCGCAAAACCGCGCGAGTGATAAACTGCGCAAAATCGTACGATGCGCAAAACCGCGCGATTGATAAACTGCGCAAAAGGGTGCGATGCGCAAAACCGCGCGAGTGATAAACTGCGCAAAAGGGTGCGATGCGCAAAACCGCGCGAGTGATAAACTGCACAAAACCGTGCGATGCGCAAAACTGCGCGAGTCATAAATTGCGAAAAACCGTACGATGCGCAGAACGGCGCGACTGATAAACTGCGCAAAATCGTGCGATGCGCAAAACGGCGCGACTGATAAACTGCGCAAAACAGTGCGATGCGCAAAATCCCGCGAGTGATAAACTGCGCAAAATCGTGCGATGCGCAAAACCGCGCGATTGATAAACTGCGCAAAACGGTGAGATGCGCAAAACCGCGTGAGTGATAGACTGCGCAAAATCGTGCGATGCGAAAAACTGCGCGAGTGATAAACTTTTCAAAACCGTGCGATGCGCAAAACTGCGCTGGTGATAAACTGCGCAAAACAGTGCGATGCGCAAAACCGCGCGAGTGATAAACATGCAAAACCGTGCGATGCGCAAAACTCCGCGAGTGATAAACTGCGCAAAACCGTGCGATGCGCAAAACGGCGCGACTGATAAACTACCCAAAACAGTGCGATGCGCAAAACCGCGGGAGTGATAAACTGCGCAAAATCGTGCGATGCGCAAAACGGCGGGAGTGATAAACTCCGCAAAACCGTGCGATGCGCAAAACCACGCGAGTGATAAACTGCGCAAAATCGTCCGATGCGCAAAACCGCGTGATTGATAAACTGCGCAAAACCGTGCGATGCGCAAAACCGCGCGAGTGATAAACTGCGCAAAACCGTGCGATGCGCAAAACCGCGCGAGTCATAAACTGCGCAAAACCGTGCGATGCGCAAAACGGCGCGACTGATAAACTCCGCAAAATCGTGCGATGCGCAAAACCGCGCGAGTGATAAACTGCGCAAAATCGTGCGAGGCGCAAAACCGCGCGATTGATAAACTGCGCAAAACGGTGCGACGCGCAAAACCGCGCGAGTGATAAACTGCGCAAAACCGTGCGATGCGAAAAACTGCGCGAGTGATAAACTTTGCAAAACCGTGCGATGCGCAAAACCGCGCGAGTGATAAACTGCGCAAAACCGTGCGACGCGCAAAACCGCGCGAGTCATAAACTGCGCAAAACCGTGCGATGTGCAAAACGGCGCGACTGATAAACTGCGCAAAATCGTACGATGTCCAAAACCGCGCGAGTGATAAACTGCGCAAAATCGTCCGATGCGCAAAACCGCGCGATTGATAAACTACGCAAAACCGTGCGATGCGCAAAACCGCGCGAGTGATAAACTGCGCAAAACCGTGCGATGCGCAAAACCGCGCGAGTGATAAACTTTGCAAAACCGTGCGATGCGCAAAACCGCGCGAGTGATAAACTGCGTAAAACCGTGCGACGCGCAAAACCGCGCGAGTCATAAACTGCGCAAAACCGTACGATGCGCAAAACGGCGTGACGGATAAACTGCGCAAAAGGGTGCGATGCGCAAAACCGCGCGAGTGATAAACTGCGCAAAAGGGCGCGATGCGCAAAACCGCGCCAGTGATAAACTGCGCAAAACCGTGCGATGCGCAAAACGGCGCGATTGATAAACTGCACAAAATCGTGCGAGGCGGAAAACCGCGCGAGTGATAAACTGCGCAAAATCGCGCGATGCGCAAAACCGCGCGATTGATAAATTGCGCAAAACGGTGCGACGCGCAAAACCGCGCGAGTGATAAACTGCGCAAAACCGTGCGATGCGAAAAACTGCGCGAGTGATAAACTTTGCAAAACCGTGCGATGCGCAAAACTGCGCTAGTGATAAACTGCGCAAAACAGTGCGATGCGCAAAACCGCGCGAGTGATAAACTGCGCAAAACCGTGCGATGCGCAAAACTCCGCGAGTGATAAAGTGCGCAAAACTGTGCGATGCGCAAAACAGCGCGACTGATAAACTGCGCAAAACAGTGCGATGCGCAAAACCGCGCGAGTGATAAACTGCGCAAAACCGTGCGATGCGCAAAACCGCGCGAGTGATAAACTGTGCAAAATCGTGCGATGCGCAAAACCGCGCGATTGATAAACTGCGCAAAATCGTACGATGCGCAAAACCGCGGGAGTGATAAACTGCGCAAAATCGTGCGATGCCCAAAACCGCGCGAGTCATAAACTGCGCAAAATCGTGCGATGCACAAAACCGCGCGAGTCATAAACTGCGCAAAACCGTGCGATGCGCAAAACGGCGCGACGGATAAACTGTGCAAAACCGTGCGATGCGCAAAATCGCGCGAGTCATAAACTGCGCAAAACCGTGCGATGCGCAAAATCGCGCGAGTCATAAACTGCGCAAAATCGTACGATGCGCAAAACCGCGCGATTGATAAACTGCGCAAAAGGGTGCGATGCGCAAAACCGCGCGAGTGATAAACTGCGTAAAACCGTACGATGCGCAAAACCGCGCGAGTGATAAACTGCGCAAAACCGTGCGATGCGCAAAACTGCGCGAGTCATAAACTGCGAAAAACCGTGCGATGCGCAGAACGGCGCGACTGATAAACTGCGCAAAATCGTGCGATGCGCAAAACGGCGCGACTGATAAACTGCGCAAAACAGTGCGATGCGCAAAACCGCGCGAGTGATAAACTGCGCAAAATCGTGCGATGCGCAAAACCGCGCGATTGATAAACTGCGCAAAACGGTGAGATGCGCAAAACCGCGCGAGTGATAAACTGCGCAAAAACCGTGCGATGCGCAAAACTCCGCGAGTGATAAACTGCGCAAAACCGTGCGATGCGCAAAACGGCGCGACTGATAAACTACCCAAAACAGTGCGATGCGCAAAACCGCGCGAGTGATAAACCGCGCAAAATCGTGCGATGCGCAAAACGGCGGGAGTGATAAACTGCGCAAAAACCGTGCAATGCGCAAAACCGCGTGATTGATAAACTGCACAAAACCGTGCGATGCGCAAAACCGCGCGAGTGATAAACTGCGCAAAACCGTGCGATGCGCAAAACCGCGCGAGTCATAAACTGCGCAAAACCGTGCGATGCGCAAAATGGCGGGACTGATAAACTCCGCAAAATCGTGCGATGCGCAAAACCGCGCGAGTGATAAACTGCGCAAAATCGTGCGATGCGCAAAACCGCACGATTGATAAACTACGCAAAACGGTGCGACGCGCAAAACCGCGCGAGTGATAAACTGCGCAAAACCGTACGATGCGAAAAACTGCGCGAGTGATAAACTTTGCAAAACCGTGCGATGCGCAAAACCGCGCGAGTGATAAACTGCGCAAAACCGTGCGACGCGCAAAACCGCGCGAGTCATAAACTGCGCAAAACCGTGCGATGTGCAAAACGGCGCGAGTGATAAACTCCGCAAAACCGTGCGATGCGCAAAACGGCGCGACTGATAAATTGTGCAAAATCGTGCGATGCGCAAAACCGCGCGAGTGATAAACTGCGCACAATCGTAAGATGCGCAAAACCGCGCGATTGATAAACTGCGAAAAGCCGTGCGATGCGCAAAACCGCGCGAGTGATAAACTGCGCAAAACCGTGCGATGCGCAAAACCGTGCGACTGATAAACGGCGCAAAATCGTGCGATGCGCAAAACCGCGCGAGTGATAAACTGCGCAAAATCGTGCGATGCGCAAAACCGCGCGATTGATAAACTGCGCAAAACGGTGCGATACGCAAAACCGCGCGAGTAATAAACTGCGCAAAACCGTGCGATGCGAAAAACTGCGCGAGTGATAAACTTTCCAAAACTGTGCGATGCGCAAAACTGCACTAGTGATAAACTGCGCAAAAAAGTGCGATGCGCAAAACCGCGCGAGTGATAAACATGCAAAACCGTGCGATGCGCAAAACTCCGCGAGTGATAAACTGCGCAAAACCGTGCGATGCGCAAAACGGCGCGACTGACAAACTGCGCAAAACAGTGCGATGCGCAAAAGCGCGCGAGTGATAAACTGCGCAAAACCGTGCGATGCGCAAAAGCGCGCGACTGATAAACTGCGCAAAATCGTGCGATGCGCAAAACGACGGGAGTGATAAACTGCGCAAAACCGTGCGATGCGGAAAACGGCGCGACTGATAAACTGCGCAAAATCGTGCGATGCGCAAAACCGCGCGAGTGATAAACTGCGCAAAATCGTCCGATGCGCAAAACCGCGCGATTGATAAACTGCGCAAAAGGGTGCGATGCGCAAAACCGCGCGAGTGATAAACTGCGCAAAAGGGTGCGATGCGCAAAACTGCGCGAGTCATAAACTGCGAAAAACCGTACGATGCGCAGAACGGCGCGACTGATAAACTGCGCAAAATCGTGCGATGCGCAAAACGGCGCGACTGATAAACAGCGCAAAACAGTGCGATGCGCAAAATCCCGCGAGTGATAAACTGCGCAAAATCGTGCGATGCGCAAAACCGCGCGATTGATAAACTCCGCAAAACGGTGAGATGCGCAAAACCGCGCGAGTGATAGACTGCGCAAAATCGTGCGATGCGAAAAACTGCGCGAGTGATAAACTTTTCAAAACCGTGCGATGCGCAAAACTGCGCTGGTGATAAACTGCGCAAAACAGTGCGATGCGCAAAATCGCGCGAGTGATAAACATGCAAAACCGTGCGATGCGCAAAACTCCGCGAGTGATAAACTGCGCAAAACCGTGCGATGCGCAAAACGGCGCGACTGATAAACTACCCAAAACAGTGCGATGCGCAAAACCGCGCGAGTGATAAACTGCGCAAAACCGCGCGAGTGATAAACTGCGCAAAATCGTGCGATGCGCAAAACGGCGGGAGTGATAAACTCCGCAAAACCGTGCGATGCGCAAAACCGCGCGAGTGATAAACTGCGCAAAATCGTCCGATGCGCAAAACCGCGCGATTGATAAACTGCGCAAAACCGTGCGATGCGCAAAACCGCGCGAGTGATAAACTGCGCAAAACCGTGCGATGCGCAAAACCGCGCGAGTCATAAACTGCGCAAAACCGTGCGATGCGCAAAACGGCGCGACTGATAAACTCCGCAAAATCGTGCGATGCGCAAAACCGCGCGAGTGATAAACTGCGCAAAATCGTGCGAGGCGCAAAACCGCGCGATTGATAAACTGCGCAAAACGGTGCGACGCGCAAAACCGCGCGAGTGATAAACTGCGCAAAACCGTGCGATGCGAAAAACTGCGCGAGTGATAAACTTTGCAAAACCGTGCGATGCGCAAAACTGCGCGAGTGATAAACTGCGCAAAACCGTGCGACGCGCAAAACCGCGCGAGTCATAAACTACGCAAAACCGTGCGATGTGCAAAACGGCGCGACTGATAAACTGCGCAAAATCGTACGATGTCCAAAACCGCGCGAGTGATAAACTGCGCAAAATCGTACGATGCGCAAAACCGCGCGATTGATAAACTGCGCAAAAGGGTGCGATGCGCAAAACCGCGCGAGTGATAAACTGCGTAAAACCGTACGATGCGCAAAACCGCGCGAGTGATAAACTGCGCAAAACCGTGCGATGCGCAAAACTGCGCGAGTCATAAACTGCGAAAAACCGTGCGATGCGCAGAACGGCGCGACTGATAAACTGCGCAAAATCGTGCGATGCGCAAAACGGCGCGACTGATAAACTGCGCAAAACAGTGCGATGCGCAAAACCGCGCGAGTGATAAACTGCGCAAAATCGTGCGATGCGCAAAACCGCGCGATTGATAAACTGCGCAAAACGGTGAGATGCGCAAAACCGCGCGAGTGATAAACTGCGCAAAAACCGTGCGATGCGCAAAACTCCGCGAGTGATAAACTGCGCAAAACCGTGCGATGCGCAAAACGGCGCGACTGATAAACTACCCAAAACAGTGCGATGCGCAAAACCGCGCGAGTGATAAACCGCGCAAAATCGTGCGATGCGCAAAACGGCGGGAGTGATAAACTGCGCAAAAACCGTGCAATGCGCAAAACCGCGTGATTGATAAACTGCACAAAACCGTGCGATGCGCAAAACCGCGCGAGTGATAAACTGCGCAAAACCGTGCGATGCGCAAAACCGCGCGAGTCATAAACTGCGCAAAACCGTGCGATGCGCAAAATGGCGGGACTGATAAACTCCGCAAAATCGTGCGATGCGCAAAACCGCGCGAGTGATAAACTGCGCAAAATCGTGCGATGCGCAAAACCGCACGATTGATAAACTACGCAAAACGGTGCGACGCGCAAAACCGCGCGAGTGATAAACTGCGCAAAACTGCGCGAGTGATAAACTTTGCAAAACCGTGCGATGCGCAAAACCGCGCGAGTGATAAACTGCGCAAAACCGTGCGACGCGCAAACCGCGCGAGTCATAAACTGCGCAAAACCGGTGCGATGTGCAAAACGGCGCGAGTGATAAACTGCGCAAAACCGTGCGATGCGCAAAACGGCGCGACTGATAAATTGTGCAAAATCGTGCGATGCGCAAAACCGCGCGAGTGATAAACTGCGCACAATCGTAAGATGCGCAAAACCGCGCGATTGATAAACTGCGCAAAGCCGTGCGATGCGCAAAACCGCGCGAGTGATAAACTGCGCAAAATCGTGCGATGCGCAAAACCGTGCGACTGATAAACGGCGCAAAATCGTGCGATGCGCAAAACCGCGCGAGTGATAAACTGCGCAAAATCGTGCGATGCGCAAAACCGCGCGATTGATAAACTGCGCAAAACGGTGCGATACGCAAAACCGCGCGAGTAATAAACTGCGCAAAACCGTGCGATGCGAAAAACTGCGCGAGTGATAAACTTTCCAAAACTGTGCGATGCGCAAAACTGCGCTAGTGATAAACTGCGCAAAAAAGTGCGATGCGCAAAACCGCGCGAGTGATAAACATGCAAAACCGTGCGATGCGCAAAACTCCGCGAGTGATAAACTGCGCAAAATCGTGCGATACGCAAAACGGCGCGACTGACAAACTGCGCAAAACAGTGCGATGCGCAAAAGCGCGCGAGTGATAAACTGCGCAAAACCGTGCGATGCGCAAAAGCGCGCGAGTGATAAACTGCGCAAAATCGTGCGATGCGCAAAACGACGGGAGTGATAAACTGCGCAAAACCGTGCGATGCGGAAAACGGCGCGACTGATAAACTGCGCAAAACCGTGCGATGCGCAAAACAGCGCGACTGCTAAACTGCGCAAAATCGTGCGATGCGCAAAACCGCGCGAGTGATAAACTGCGCAAAATCGTCCGATGCGCAAAACCGCGCGATTGATAAACTGCGCAAAAGGGTGCGATGCGCAAAACCGCGCGAGTGATAAACTGCGCAAAAGGGTGCGATGCGCAAAACTGCGCGAGTCATAAACTGCGAAAAACCGTACGATGCGCAGAACGGCGCGACTGATAAACTGCGCAAAATCATGCGATGCGCAAAACGGCGCGACTGATAAACTGCGCAAAACAGTGCGATGCGCAAAATCCCGCGAGTGATAAACTGCGCAAAATCGTGCGATGCGCAAAACCGCGCGATTGATAAACTCCGCAAAACGGTGAGATGCGCAAAACCGCGCGAGTGATAGACTGCGCAAAATCGTGCGATGCGAAAAACTGCGCGAGTGATAAACTTTTCAAAACCGTGCGATGCGCAAAACTGCGCTGGTGATAAACTGCGCAAAACAGTGCGATGCGCAAAATCGCGCGAGTGATAAACATGCAAAACCGTGCGATGCGCAAAACTCCGCGAGTGATAAACTGCGCAAAACCGTGCGATGCGCAAAACGGCGCGACTGATAAACTACCCAAAACAGTGCGATGCGCAAAACCGCGCGAGTGATAAACTGCGCAAAATCGTGCGATGCGCAAAACGGCGGGAGTGATAAACTCCGCAAAACCGTGCGATGCGCAAAACCGCGCGAGTGATAAACTGCGCAAAATCGTCCGATGCGCAAAACCGCGCGATTGATAAACTGCGCAAAACCGTGCGATGCGCAAAACCGCGCGAGTGATAAACTGCGCAAAACCGTGCGATGCGCAAAACCGCGCGAGTCATAAACTGCGCAAAACCGTGCGATGCGCAAAACGGCGCGACTGATAAACTCCGCAAAATCGTGCGATGCGCAAAACCGCGCGAGTGATAAACTGCGCAAAATCGTGCGAGGCGCAAAACCGCGCGATTGATAAACTGCGCAAAACGGTGCGACGCGCAAAACCGCGCGAGTGATAAACTGCGCAAAACCGTGCGATGCGAAAAACTGCGCGAGTGATAAACTTTGCAAAACCGTGCGATGCGCAAAACTGCGCGAGTGATAAACTGCGCAAAACCGTGCGACGCGCAAAACCGCGCGAGTCATAAATTACGCAAAACCGTGCGATGTGCAAAACGGCGCGACTGATAAACTGCGCAAAATCGTACGATGTCCAAAACCGCGCGAGTGATAAACTGCGCAAAATCGTACGATGCGCAAAACCGCGCGATTGATAAACTGCGCAAAAGGGTGCGATGCGCAAAACCGCGCGAGTGATAAACTGCGTAAAACCGTACGATGCGCAAAACCGCGCGAGTGATAAACTGCGCAAAACCGTGCGATGCGCAAAACTGCGCGAGTCATAAACTGCGAAAAACCGTGCGATGCGCAGAACGGCGCGACTGATAAACTGCGCAAAATCGTGCGATGCGCAAAACGGCGCGACTGATAAACTGCGCAAAACAGTGCGATGCGCAAAACCGCGCGAGTGATAAACTGCGCAAAATCGTGCGATGCGCAAAACCGCGCGATTGATAAACTGCGCAAAACGGTGAGATGCGCAAAACCGCGCGAGTGATAAACTGCGCAAAAACCGTGCGATGCGCAAAACTCCGCGAGTGATAAACTGCCGCAAACCGTGCGATGCGCAAAACGGCGCGACTGATAAACTACCCAAAACAGTGCGATGCGCAAAACCGCGCGAGTGATAAACCGCGCAAAATCGTGCGATGCGCAAAACGGCGGGAGTGATAAACTGCGCAAAAACCGTGCAATGTGCAAAACCGCGTGATTGATAAACTGCACAAAACCGTGCGATGCGCAAAACCGCGCGAGTGATAAACTGCGCAAAACCGTGCGATGCGCAAAACCGCGCGAGTCATAAACTGCGCAAAACCGTGCGATGCGCAAAATGGCGGGACTGATAAACTCCGCAAAATCGTGCGATGCGCAAAACCGCGCGAGTGATAAACTGCGCAAAATCGTGCGATGCGCAAAACCGCACGATTGATAAACTACGCAAAACGGTGCGACGCGCAAAACCGCGCGAGTGATAAACTGCGCAAAACCGTACGATGCGAAAAACTGCGCGAGTGATAAACTTTGCAAAACCGTGCGATGCGCAAAACCGCGCGAGTGATAAACTGCGCAAAACCGTGCGACGCGCAAAACCGCGCGAGTCATAAACTGCGCAAAACCGTGCGATGTGCAAAACGGCGCGAGTGATAAACTCCGCAAAACCGTGCGATGCGCAAAACGGCGCGACTGATAAATTGTGCAAAATCGTGTGATGCGCAAAACCGCGCGAGTGATAAACTGCGCACAATCGTAAGATGCGCAAAACCGCGCGATTGATAAACTGCGCAAAGCCGTGCGATGCGCAAAACCGCGCGAGTGATAAACTGCGCAAAACCGTGCGATGCGCAAAACCGTGCGACTGATAAACGGCGCAAAATCGTGCGATGCGCAAAACCGCGCGAGTGATAAACTGCGCAAAATCGTGCGATGCGCAAAACCGCGCGATTGATAAACTGCGCAAAACGGTGCGATACGCAAAACCGCGCGAGTAATAAACTGCGCAAAACCGTGCGATGCGAAAAACTGCGCGAGTGATAAACTTTCCAAAACTGTGCGATGCGCAAAACTGCGCTAGTGATAAACTGCGCAAAAAAGTGCGATGCGCAAAACCGCGCGAGTGATAAACATGCAAAACCGTGCGATGCGCAAAACTCCGCGAGTGATAAACTGCGCAAAACCGTGCGATGCGCAAAACGGCGCGATTGACAAACTGCGCAAAACAGTGCGATGCGCAAAAGCGCGCGAGTGATAAACTGCGCAAAACCGTGCGATGCGCAAAAGCGCGCGAGTGATAAACTGCGCAAAATCGTGCGATGCGCAAAGCGACGGGAGTGATAAACTGCGCAAAACCGTGCGATGCGGAAAACGGCGCGACTGATAAACTGCGCAAAACCGTGCGATGCGCAAAACAGCGCGACTGATAAACTGCGCAAAATCGTGCGATGCGCAAAACCGCGCGAGTGATAAACTGCGCAAATCGTACGATGCGCAAAACCGCGCGATTGATAAACTGCGCAAAAGGGTGCGATGCGCAAAACCGCGCGAGTAATAAACTGCGTCAAACCGTGCGATGCGCAAAACCGCGCGAGTGATAAACTGCACAAAACCGTGCGATGCGCAAACCGCGCGAGTCATAAACTGCGAAAAACCGTGCGATGCGCAGAACGGCGCGACTGATAAACTGCGCAAAATCGTGCGATGCGCAAAACGGCGCGACTGATAAACTGCGCAAAACAGTGCGATGCGCAAAATCGCGCGAGTGATAAACTGCGCAAAATCGTGCGATGCGCAAAACCGCGCGATTGATAAACTGCGCAAAACGGTGCGATGCGCAAAACCGCGCGAGTGATAGACTGCGCAAAATCGTGCGATGCGAAAAAACTGCGCGAGTGATAAACTTTTCAAAACCGTGCGATGCGCAAAACTGCGCTGGTGATAAACTGCGCAAAACAATGCGATGCGCAAAACCGCGCGAGTGATAAACATGCAAAACCGTGCGACGCGCAAAACTCCGCGAGTGATAAACTGCGCAAAACCGTGCGATGCGCAAAACAGCGCGAGTGATAAACTTTGCAAAACCGTGCGATGCGCAAAACCGCGCGAGTGATAAACTGCGCAAAACCGTGCTATGCGCAAAACCGCGCGAGTGATAAACTGCGCAAAATCGTGCGATGCGCAAAACGGCGGGAGTGATAAACTCCGCAAAACCGTTGCGATGCGCAAAACGGCGCGACTGATAAATTGTGCAAAATCGTGCGATGCGCAAAACCGCGCGATTGATAAACTGCGCAAAACCGTGCGATGCGCAAAACCGCGCGAGTGATAAACTGCGCAAAACCGTGCGATGCGTAAAACCGTGCGACTGATAAACTCCGCAAAATCGTGCGATACGCAAAACCGCACGAGTGATAACCTGCGCAAAATCGTGCGATGCGCAAAACCGCGCGATTGATAAACTGCGCAAAACGGTGCGATGCGCAAAACCGCGCGAGTAATAAACTGCGCAAAACCGTGCGATGCGAAAAACTGCGCGAGTGATAAACTTTCCAAAACTGTGCGATGCGCAAAACTGCGCTACTGATAAACTGCGCAAAAAAGTGCGATGCGCAAAACCGCGCGAGTGATAAACATGCAAAACCGTGCGATGCGCAAAACTCCGCGAGTGATAAACTGCGCAAAACCGTGCGATGCGCAAAACGGCGCGACTGACAAACTACGCAAAACAGTGCGATGCGCAAAAGCGCGCGAGTGATAAACTGCGCAAAACCGTGCAATGCGCAAAAGCGCGCGAGTGATAAACTGCGCAAAATCGTGCGATGCGCAAAACGGCGGGAGTGATAAACTGCGCAAAACCGTGCGATGCGGAAAACGGCGCGACTGATAAACTGCGCAAAACCGTGCGATGCGCAAAACCGCGCGACTGATAAACTGCGCAAAATCATGCGATGCGCAAAACCGCGCGAGTGATAAACTGCGCAAAATCGTACGATGCGCAAAACCGCGCGATTGATAAACTGCGCAAAAGGGTGCGATGCGCAAAACCGCGCGAGTGATAAACTGCGCAAAAGGGTGCGATGCGCAAAACCGCGCGAGTGATAAACTGCACAAAACCGTGCGATGCGCAAAACTGCGCGAGTCATAAATTGCGAAAAACCGTACGATGCGCAGAACGGCGCGACTGATAAACTGCGCAAAATCGTGCGATGCGCAAAACGGCGCGACTGATAAACTGCGCAAAACAGTGCGATGCGCAAAATCCCGCGAGTGATAAACTGCGCAAAATCGTGCGATGCGCAAAACCGCGCGATTGATAAACTGCGCAAAACGGTGAGATGCGCAAAACCGCGTGAGTGATAGACTGCGCAAAATCGTGCGATGCGAAAAACTGCGCGAGTGATAAACTTTTCAAAACCGTGCGATGCGCAAAACTGCGCTGGTGATAAACTGCGCAAAACAGTGCGATGCGCAAAACCGCGCGAGTGATAAACATGCAAAACCGTGCGATGCGCAAAACTCTGCGAGTGATAAACTGCGCAAAACCGTGCGATGCGCAAAACGGCGCGACTGATAAACTACCCAAAACAGTGCGATGCGCAAAACCGCGGGAGTGATAAACTGCGCAAAATCGTGCGATGCGCAAAACGGCGGGAGTGATAAACTCCACAAAACCGTGCGATGCGCAAAACCACGCGAGTGATAAACTGCGCAAAATCGTCCGATGCGCAAAACCGCGCGATTGATAAACTGCGCAAAACCGTGCGATGCGCAAAACCGCGCGAGTGATAAACTGCGCAAAACCGTGCGATGCGCAAAACCGCGCGAGTCATAAACTGCGCAAAACCGTGCGATGCGCAAAACGGCGCGACTGATAAACTCCGCAAAATCGTGCGATGCGCAAAACCGCGCGAGTGATAAACTGCGCAAAATCGTGCGAGGCGCAAAACCGCGCGATTGATAAACTGCGCAAAACGGTGCGACGCGCAAAACCGCGCGAGTGATAAACTGCGCAAAACCGTGCGATGCGAAAAACTGCGCGAGTGATAAACTTTGCAAAACCGTGCGATGCGCAAAACCGCGCGAGTGATAAACTGCGCAAAACCGTGCGACGCGCAAAACCGCGCGAGTCATAAACTGCGCAAAACCGTGCGATGTGCAAAACGGCGCGACTGATAAACTGCGCAAAATCGTACGATGTCCAAAACCGCGCGAGTGATAAACTGCGCAAAATCGTCCGATGCGCAAAACCGCGCGATTGATAAACTGCGCAAAACCGTGCGATGCGCAAAACCGCGCGAGTGATAAGCTGCGCAAAACCGTGCGATGCGCAAAACCGCGCGAGTGATAAACTTTGCAAAACCGTGCGATGCGCAAAACCGCGCGAGTGATAAACTGCGTAAAACCGTGCGACGCGCAAAACCGCGCGAGTCATAAACTGCGCAAAACCGTACGATGCGCAAAACGGCGTGACGGATAAACTGCGCAAAAGGGTGCGATGCGCAAAACCGCGCGAGTGATAAACTGCGCAAAAGGGCGCGATGCGCAAAACCGCGCCAGTGATAAACTGCGCAAAACCGTGCGATGCGCAAAACGGCGCGATTGATAAACTGCACAAAATCGTGCGAGGCGGAAAACCGCGCGAGTGATAAACTGCGCAAAATCGCGCGATGCGCAAAACCGCGCGATTGATAAATTGCGCAAAACGGTGCGACGCGCAAAACCGCGCGACTGATAAACTGCGCAAAACCGTGCGATGCGAAAAACTGCGCGAGTGATAAACTTTGCAAAACCGTGCGATGCGCAAAACTGCGCTAGTGATAAACTGCGCAAAACAGTGCGATGCGCAAAACCGCGCGAGTGATAAACTGCGCAAAACCGTTGCGATGCGCAAAACTCCGCGAGTGATAAAGTGCGCAAAACTGTGCGATGCGCAAAACAGCGCGACTGATAAACTGCGCAAAACAGTGCGATGCGCAAAACCGCGCGAGTGATAACTGCGCAAAACCGTGTGATGCGCAAAACGGGCGCGACTGATAAACAGTGCAAAATCGTGCGATGCGCAAAACCGCGCGAGTGATAAACTGTGCAAAATCGTGCGATGCGCAAAACCGCGCGATTGATAAACTGCGCAAAATCGTACGATGCGCAAAACCGCGTGAGTGATAAACTGCGCAAAATCGTGCGATGCCCAAAACCGCGCGAGTCATAAACTGCGCAAAATCGTGCGATGCACAAAACCGCGCCAGTCATAAACTGCGCAAAACCGTGCGATGCGCAAAACGGCGCGACGGATAAACTGTGCAAAACCGTGCGATGCCGCAAAATCGCGCGAGTCATAAACTGCGCAAAACCGGTGCGATGCGCAAAACGGCGCGACTGATAAACAGCGCAAAATCGTGCGATGCGCAAAACCGCGCGAGTGATAAACTGCGCAAAATCGTGCGATGCGCAAAACCGCGCGATTGATAAACTGCGCAAAATCGTCCGATGCGCAAAACCGCGCGATTGATAAACTGCGCAAAACCGTGCGATGCGCAAAACCGCGCGAGTGATAAACTGCGCAAAATCGTGCGATGCGCAAAACTGCGCGAGTGATAAATTGCGCAAAATCGTAAGATGCGCAAAACCGCGCGAGTGATAAACTGCGTAAAACCGTGCGAATGCGCAAAACCGCGCGAGTGATAAACGGCGCAAAATCGTGCGATGCGTAAAACCGCGCGATTGATAAACTGCGCAAAACCGTGTGATGCGCAAAACGTCGCGACTGATAAACTGCGCAAAATCGTGCGATCCGCAAAACCGCGCGAGTGATAAACTGCGCAAAATCGTGCGATGCGACCAACCGCGCGAGTGATAAACTGCGCAAAACCGTGCGATGCGAAAATGGCGCGACTGATAAACTGCGCAAAATCGTGCGATGCGCAAACGGCGCGACTGATAAACTGCGCAAAATCGTGCGATGCGCAAAACGGCGCGACTGATAAACTGCGCAAAATCGTGCGATGCGCAAAACCGCGCGATTGGTAAACTGCGCAAAACGGTGCGATGCGCAAAACCGCGCGATAGATAAACTGCGCAAAATTGTGCGATTCGCAAAAACCGCGCGAGTGATAAACTGCGCAAAACCGTGCGATGCGCAAAACGGCACGATTGATAAACTGCGCAAAACGGTGCGATGCGATGCGCAAAACTCGCGGGTGATAAACTGTGCAAAATCGTGCGATGTGTAAAACGGCGCGACTGATAAACTGCGCAAATCGTGCGATGCGCAAAACCGCGCGAGTGATAACAGCGCAAAATCGTGCGATGTGCAAAACCGCGCGAGTGATAAACTGCGTAAAACCGTGCGAGGCGCAAAACGGCGCGAATGATAAACTGCGCAAAACCGTGCGATGCGCAAAACTCCGCGAGTGATAAACTGCGCAAAACCGTGCGATGCGCAAAATGGCGCGACTGATAAACTGCGCAAAACGTGCGATGCGCAAAACCGCGCGAGTGAAAACTGCGCAAAACCGTGCGACGCGCAAAACCGCGCGAGTCATAAACTGCGCAAACCGTGCGATGTGCAAAACGGCGCGACTGATAAACTGCGCAAAATCGTACAATGCGCAAAACCGCGCGATTGATAAACTGCGCAAAAGGGTGCGATGCGCAAACCGCGCGAGTGATAAACTGCGTAAAACCGTACGATGCGCAAAACCGCGCGAGTGATAAACTGCGCAAAACCGTGCGATGCGCAAAACTGCGCGAGTCATAAACTGCGAAAAACCGTGCGATGCGCAGAACGGCGCGACTGATAAACTGCGCAAAACGGTGAGATGCGCAAAACCGCGCGAGTGATAAACTGCGCAAAAACCGTGCGATGCGCAAAACTCCGCGAGTGATAAACTGCGCAAAACCGTGCGATGCGCAAAACGGCGCGACTGATAAACTACCCAAAACAGTGCGATGCGCAAAACCGCGCGAGTGATAAACTGCGCAAAATCGTGCTATGCGCAAAACCGCGCGAGTGATAAACTGCGCAAAATCGTGCGATGCGCAAAACGGCGGGAGTGATAAACTCCGCAAAACCGTGCGGATGCGCAAAACCGCGCGAGTGATAAACTGCGCAAAATCGTCCGATGCGCAAAACCGCGCGATTGATAAACTGCGCAAAAACCGTGCGATGCGCAAAACCGCGCGAGTGATAAGCTGCGCAAAACCGTGCGATGCGCAAAACCGCGCGAGTCATAAACTGCGCAAAACCGTGCGATGCGCAAAACGGCGCGACTGATAAACTCCGCAAAATCGTGCGATGCGCAAAACCGCGCGAGTGATAAACTGCGCAAAATCGTGCGAGGCGCAAAACCGCGCCATTGATAAACTGCGCAAAACGGTGCGACGCGCAAAACCGCGCGAGTGATAAACTGCGCAAAACCGTGCGATGCGAAAAACTGCGCGAGTGATAAACTTTGCAAAACCGTGCGATGCGCAAAACCGCGCGAGTGATAAACTGCGCAAAACCGTTGCGACGCGCAAAACCGCGCGAGTCATAAACTGCGCAAAACCGTGTGCGATGTGCAAAACGGCGCGACTGATAAACTGCGCAAAATCGTACGATGTCAAAACCGCGCGAGTGATAAACTGCGCAAAATCGTCCGATGCACAAAACCGCGCGATTGATAAACTGCGCAAAACCGTGCGATGCGCAAAACCGCGCGAGTGATAAACTGCGCAAAATCGTGCGATGCGCAAAACGGCGGGGAGTGATAAACTCCGCAAAACCGTGCGATGCGCAAAACCGCGCGAGTGATAAACTGCGCAAAATCGTCCGATCGCAAAACCGCGCGATTGATAAACTGCGCAAAACCGTGCGATGCGCAAAACCGCGCGAGTGATAAACTGCGCAAAACCGTGCGATGCGCAAAACCGCGCGAGTGATAAACTGCGCAAAACCGTGCTATGCGCAAAACCGCGCGAGTGATAAACTGCGCAAAATCGTGCGATGCGCAAAACGGCGGGAGTGATAAACTCCGCAAAACCGTGCGATGCGCAAAACGGCGCGACTGATAAATTGTGCAAAATCGTGCGATGCGCAAAACCGCGCGATTGATAAACTGCGCAAAACCGTGCGATGCGCAAAACCGCGCGAGTGATAAACTGCGCAAAACCGTGCGATGCGTAAAACCGTGCGACTGATAAACTCCGCAAAATCGTGCGATACGCAAAACCGCGCGAGTGATAACCTGCGCAAAATCGTGCGATGCGCAAAACCGCGCGATTGATAAACTGCGCAAAACGGTGCGATGCGCAAAACCGCGCGAGTAATAAACTGCGCAAAACCGTGCGATGCGAAAAACTGCGCGAGTGATAAACTTTCCAAAACTGTGCGATGCGCAAAACTGCGCTACTGATAAACTGCGCAAAAAAGTGCGATGCGCAAAACCGCGCGAGTGATAAACATGCAAAACCGTGCGATGCGCAAAACTCCGCGAGTGATAAACTGCGTAAAACCGTGCGAGGCGCAAAACGGCGCGAATGATAAACTGCGCAAAACCGTGCGATGCGCAAAACTCCGCGAGTGATAAACTGCGCAAAACCGTGCGATGCGCAAAATGGCGCGACTGATAAACTGCGCAAAACCGTGCGATGCGCAAAACCGCGCGAGTGATAAACTGCGCAAAATCGTACAATGCGCAAAACCGCGCGATTGATAAACTGCGCAAAAGGGTGCGATGCGCAAAACCGCGCGAGTGATAAACTGCGTAAAACCGTACGATGCGCAAAACCGCGCGATTGATAAACTGCGCAAAACCGTGCGATGCGCAAAACTGCGCGAGTCATAAACTGTGAAAAACCGTGCGATGCGCAGAACGGCGCGACTGATAAACTGCGCAAAATCGTGCGATGCGCAAAACGGCGCGACTGATAAACTGCGCAAAACAGTGCGATGCGCAAAACCGCGCGAGTGATAAACTGCGCAAAATCGTGCGATGCGCAAAACCGCGCGATTGATAAACTGCGCAAAACGGTGAGATGCGCAAAACCGCGCGAGTGATAAACTGCGCAAAATCGTGCGATGCGCAAAACCGCGCGATTGATAAACTGCGCAAAACGGTGAGATGCGCAAAACCGCGCGAGTGATAAACTGCGCAAAAACCGTGCGATGCGCAAAACTCCGCGAGTGATAAACTGCGCAAAACCGTGCGATGCGCAAAACGGCGCGAGTGATAAACTGCGCAAAATCGTGCGATGCGCAAAACCGCGCGAGTGATAAACTGCGCAAAATCGTGCTATGCGCAAAACCGCGCGAGTGATAAACTGCGCAAAATCGTGCGATGCGCAAAACGGCGGGAGTGATAAACTCCGCAAAACCGTGCGATGCGCAAAACCGCGCGAGTGATAAACTGCGCAAAATCGTCCGATGCGCAAAACCGCGCGATTGATAAACTGCGCAAAACCGTGCGATGCGCAAAACCGCGCGAGTGATAAGCTGCGCAAAACCGTGCGATGCGCAAAACCGCGCGAGTCATAAACTGCGCAAAACCGTGCGATGCGCAAAACGGCGCGACTGATAAACTCCGCAAAATCGTGCGATGCGCAAAACCGCGCGAGTGATAAACTCCGCAAAACCGTGCGATGCGCAAAACGGCGCGACTGATAAATTGTGCAAAATCGTGCGATGCGCAAAACCGCGCGATTGATAAACTGCGCAAAATCGTGCGATGCGCAAAACCGCGCGAGTGATAAACTGCGCAAAACCGTGCGATGCGTAAAACCGTGCGACTGATAAACTCCGCAAAATCGTGCGATACGCAAAACCGCGCGAGTGATAACCTGCGCAAAATCGTGCGATGCGCAAAACCGCGCGATTGATAAACTGCGCAAAACGGTGCGATGCGCAAAACCGCGCGAGTAATAAACTGCGCAAAACCGTGCGATGCGAAAAACTGCGCGAGTGATAAACTTTCCAAAACTGTGCGATGCGCAAAACTGCGCTACTGATAAACTGCGCAAAAAAGTGCGATGCGCAAAACCGCGCGAGTGGATAAACATGCAAAACCGTGCGATGCGCAAAACTCCGCGAGTGATAAACTGCGCAAAACCGTGCGATGCGCAAAACGGCGCGACTGACAAACTACGCAAAACAGTGCGATGCGCAAAAGCGCGCGAGTGATAAACTGCGCAAAACCGTGCAATGCGCAAAAGCGCGCGAGTGATAAACTGCGCAAAATCGTGCGATGCGCAAAACGGCGGGAGTGATAAACTGCGCAAAACCGTGCGATGTGCAAAACGGCGCGACTGATAAACTGCGCAAAATCGTACGATGTCCAAAACCGCGCGAGTGATAAACTGCGCAAAATCGTCCGATGCACAAAACCGCGCGATTGATAAACTGCGCAAAACCGTGCGATGCGCAAAACCGCGCGAGTGATAAACTGCGCAAAATCGTGCGATGCGCAAAACGGCGGGAGTGATAAACTCCGCAAAACCGTGCGATGCGCAAAACCGCGCGAGTGATAAACTGCGCAAAATCGTCCGATGCGCAAAACCGCGCGATTGATAAACTGCGCAAAACCGTGCGATGCGCAAAACCGCGCGAGTGATAAACTGCGCAAAACCGTGCAATGCGCAAAACCGCGCGAGTCATAAACTGCGCAAAACCGTGCGATGCGCAAAACGGCGCGACTGATAAACTCCGCAAAATCGTGCGATGTGCAAAACCGCGCGAGTGATAAACTGCGCAAAATCGTGCGAGGCGCAAAACCGCGCGATTGATAAACTGCGCAAAACGGTGCGACGCGCAAAACCGCGCGAGTGATAAACTGCGCAAAACCGTGCGATGCGAAAAACTGCACGACTGATAAACTGCGCAAAACCGTGCGATGCGCAAAACCGCGCGAGTGATAAACTGCGCAAAACCGTGCGAGTGATAAACTTTGCAAAACCGTGCGATGCGCAAAACCGCGCGAGTGATAAACTGCGCAAAACCGTGCGACGCGCAAAACCGCGCGGGTCATAAACTGCGCAAAACCGTGCGATGTGCAAAACGGCGCGACTGATAAACTGCGCAAAATCGTACGATGTCCAAAACCGCGCGAGTGATAAACAGCGCAAAATCGTACGATGCGCAAAACCGCGCGATTGATAAACTGCGCAAAAGGTGCGATGCGCAAAACCGCGCGAGTGATAAACTGCGTAAAACCGTACGATGCGCAAAACCGCGCGAGTGATAAACTGCGCAAAACCGTGCGATGCGCAAAACTGCGCGAGTCATAAACTGCGAAAAACCGTGCGATGCGCAGAACGGCGCGACTGATAAGCTGCGCAAAAACCGTGCGATGCGCAAAACTCCGCGAGTGATAAACTGCGCAAAACCGTGCGATGCGCAAAACGGCGCGACTGATAAACTACCCAAAACAGTGCGATGCGCAAAACCGCGCGACTGATAAACTGCGCAAAACCGTGCTATGCGCAAAACCGCGCGAGTGATAAACCGCGCAAAATCGTGCGATGCGCAAAACGGCGGGAGTGATAAACTCCGCAAAACCGTGCGATGCGCAAAACCGCGCGAGTGATAAACTGCGCAACATCGTCCGATGCGCAAAACCGCGCGATTGATAAACTGCGCAAAACCGTGCGATGCGCAAAACCGCGCGAGTGATAAACTGCGCAAAACCGTGCGATGCGAAAAACTGCGCGAGTGATAAACTTTGCAAAACCGTGCGATGCGCAAAACCGCGCGAGTGATAAACTGCGCAAAACCGTGCGAAGCGAAAAACTGCGCGAGTGATAAACTTTGCAAAACCGTGCGACGCGCAAAACCGCGCGAGTCATAAACTGCGCAAAACCGTGCGATGTGCAAAACGGCGCGACTGATAAACTGCGCAAAATCGTACGATGTCCAAAACCGCGCGAGTGATAAACTGCGCAAAATCGTCCGATGCGCAAAACCGCGCGATTGATAAACTGCGCAAAACCGTACGATGCGCAAAACCGCGCGAGTCATAAACTGCGCAAAACCGTGCGATGCGCAAAACGGCGCGAGTGATAAACTGCGCAAAACCGTGCGATGCGAAAAACGGCGCGAGTGATAAACTTTGCAAAACCGTGCCATGCGCAAAACCGCGCGAGTGATAAACTGCGCAAAACCGCGCGAGTGATAAACATGCAAAACCGTGCGATGCGCAAAACTCCGCGAATGATAAACTGCGCAAAACCGTGCGATGCGCAAAACGGCGCGACTGATAAACTGCCCAAAACAGTGCGATGTGCAAAACCGCGCGAGTGATAAACTGCGCAAAACCGTGCTATGCGCAAAACCGCGCGAGTGATTAAATGCGCAAAATCGTGCGATGCGAAAAACGGCGGGAGTGATAAACTGCGCAAAACCGTGCAATGCGCAAAACCGCGTGATTGATAAACTGCGCAAAACCGTGCGATGCGCAAAACCACGCGAGTGATAAACTGCGCAAAACCGTGCGATGCGCAAAAACCGCGCGAGTCATAAACTGCGCAAAACCGTGCGATGCGCAAAACGGCGCGACTGATAAACTCCACAAAATCGTGCGATGCGCAAAACCGCGCGAGTGATAAACTGCGCAAAACCGTGCGATGCGCAAAACCGCGCGATTGATAAACTGCGCAAAACGGTGCGACGCGCAAAACCGCGCGAGTGATAAACTGCGCAAAACCGTGCGATGCGAAAAACTGCGCGAGTGATAAACTTTGCAAAACCGTGCGATGCGCAAAACCGCGCGAGTGATAAACTACGCAAAACCGTGCGACGCGCAAAACCGCGCGAGTCATAAACTGCGCAAAATCGTGCGATGTGCAAAACGGCGCGACTGATAAATTGTGCAAAATCGTGCGATGCGCAAAACCGCGCGAGTGATAAACTGCGCAAAAGGGTGCGATGCGCAAAACCGCGCGAGTGATAAACTGCGCAAAACCGTGCGATGCGCAAAACCGCGCGAGTGATAAACTGCGCACAATCGTACGATGCGCAAAACCGCGCGATTGATAAACTGCGCAAAGCCGTGCGATGCGCAAAACCGCGCGAGTGATAAACTGCGCAAAACCGTGCGATGCGCAAAACCGTGCGACTGATAAACGGCGCAAAATCGTGCGATGCGCAAAACCGCGCGAGTGATAAACTGCGCAAAATCGTGCGATGCGCAAAACCGCGCGATTGATAAACTGCGCAAAACGGTGCGATGCGCAAAACCGCGCGAGTAATAAACTGCGCAAAACCGTGCGATGCGAAAAACTGCGCGAGTGATAAACTTTCCAAAACTGTGCGATGCGCAAAACTGCGCTACTGATAAACTGCGCAAAAAAGTGCGATGCGCAAAACCGCGCGAGTGATAAACATGCAAAACCGTGCGATGCGCAAAACTCCGCGAGTGATAAAATGCGCAAAACCGTGCGATGCGCAAAACGGCGCGACTGACAAACTGCGCAAAACAGTGCGATGCGCAAAAGCGCGCGAGTGATAAACTGCGCAAAACCGTGCGATGCGCAAAAGCGCGCGAGTGATAAACTGCGTAAAATCGTGCGATGCGCAAAACGGCGGGAGTGATAAACTGCGCAAAACCGTGCGATGCGGAAAACGGCGCGACTGATAAACTGCGCAAAACCGTGCGATGCGCAAAACAGCGCGACTGATAAACTGCGCAAAATCGTGCGATGCGCAAAACCGCGCGAGTGATAAACTGCGCAAAATCGTCCGATGCGCAAAACCGCGCGATTGATAAACTGCGCAAAAGGGTGCGATGCGCAAAACAGCGCGAGTGATAAACTGCGCAAAAGGGTGCGATGCGCAAAACTGCGCGAGTCACAAACTGCGAAAAACCGTACGATGCGCAGAACGGCGCGACTGATAAACTGCGCAAAATCGTGCGATGCGCAAAACGGCGCGACTGATAAACTGCGCAAAACAGTGCGATGCGCAAAATCCCGCGAGTGATAAACTGCGCAAAATCGTGCGATGCGCAAAACCGCGCGATTGATAAACTCCGCAAAACGGTGAGATGCGCAAAACCGCGCGAGTGATAGACTGCGCAAAATCGTGCGATGCGAAAAACTGCGCGAGTGATAAACTTTTCAAAACCGTGCGATGCGCAAAACTGCGCTGGTGATAAACTGCGCAAAACAGTGCGATGCGCAAAATCGCGCGAGTGATAAACATGCAAAACCGTGCGATGCGCAAAACTCCGCGAGTGATAAACTGCGCAAAACCGTGCGATGCGCAAAACGGCGCGACTGATAAACTACCCAAAACAGTGCGATGCGCAAAACCGCGCGAGTGATAAACTGCGCAAAACCGCGCGAGTGATAAACTGCGCAAAATCGTCCGATGCACAAAACCGCGCGATTGATAAACTGCGCAAAACCGTGCGATGCGCAAAACCGCGCGAGTGATAAACTGCGCAAAATCGTGCGATGCGCAAAACGGCGGGAGTGATAAACTCCGCAAAACCGTGCGATGCGCAAAACCGCGCGAGTGATAAACTGCGCAAAATCGTCCGATGCGCAAAACCGCGCGAGTGATAAACTGCGCAAAACCGTGCGATGCGCAAAACCGCGCGAGTCATAAACTGCGCAAAACCGTGCGATGCGCAAAACGGCGCGACTGATAAACTCCGCAAAATCGTGCGATGCGCAAAACCGCGCGAGTGATAAACTGCGCAAAATCGTGCGAGGCGCAAAACCGCGCGATTGATAAACTGCGCAAAACGGTGCGACGCGCAAAACCGCGCGAGTGATAAACTGCGCAAAACCGTGCGATGCGAAAAACTGCGCAAGTGATAAACTTTGCAAAACCGTGCGATGCGCAAAACTGCGCGAGTGATAAACTGCGCAAAACCGTGCGACGCGCAAAACCGCGCGAGTCATAAACTACGCAAAACCGTGCGATGTACAAAACGGCGCGACTAATAAACTGCGCAAAATCGTACGATGTCCAAAACCGCGCGAGTGATAAACTGCGCAAAATCGTACGATGCGCAAAACCGCGCGATTGATAAACTGCGCAAAAGGGTGCGATGCGCAAAACCGCGCGAGTGATAAACTGCGTAAAACCGTACGATGCGCAAAACCGCGCGAGTGATAAACTGCGCAAAACCGTGCGATGCGCAAAACTGCGCGAGTCATAAACTGCGAAAAACCGTGCGATGCGCAGAACGGCGCGACTGATAAACTGCGCAAAATCGTGCGATGCGCAAAACGGCGCGACTGATAAACTGCGCAAAACAGTGCGATGCGCAAAACCGCGCGAGTGATAAACTGCGCAAAATCGTGCGATGCGCAAAACCGCGCGATTGATAAACTGCGCAAAACGGTGAGATGCGCAAAACCGCGCGAGTGATAAACTGCGCAAAAACCGTGCGATGCGCAAAACTCCGCGAGTGATAAACTGCGCAAAACCGTGCGATGCGCAAAACGGCGCGACTGATAAACTACCCAAAACAGTGCGATGCGCAAAACCGCGCGAGTGATAAACCGCGCAAAATCGTGCGATGCGCAAAACGGCGGGAGTGATAAACTGCGCAAAAACCGTGCAATGCGCAAAACCGCGTGATTGATAAACTGCACAAAACCGTGCGATGCGCAAAACCGCGCGAGTGATAAACTGCGCAAAACCGTGCGATGCGCAAAACCGCGCGAGTCATAAACTGCGCAAAACCGTGCGATGCGCAAAATGGCGGGACTGATAAACTCCGCAAAATCGTGCGATGCGCAAAACCGCGCGAGTGATAAACTGCGCAAAATCGTGCGATGCGCAAAACCGCACGATTGATAAACTACGCAAAACGGTGCGACGCGCAAAACCGCGCGAGTGATAAACTGCGCAAAACCGTACGATGCGAAAAACTGCGCGAGTGATAAACTTTGCAAAACCGTGCGATGCGCAAAACCGCGCGAGTGATAAACTGCGCAAAACCGTGCGACGCGCAAACCGCGCGAGTCATAAACTGCGCAAAACCGTGCGATGTGCAAAACGGCGCGAGTGATAAACTGCGCAAAACCGTGCGATGCGCAAAACGGCGCGACTGATAAATTGTGCAAAATCGTGCGATGCGCAAAACCGCGCGAGTGATAAACTGCGCACAATCGTAAGATGCGCAAAACCGCGCGATTGATAAACTGCGCAAAGCCGTGCGATGCGCAAAACCGCGCGAGTGATAAACTGCGCAAAATCGTGCGATGCGCAAAACCGTGCGACTGATAAACGGCGCAAAATCGTGCGATGCGCAAAACCGCGCGAGTGATAAACTGCGCAAAATCGTGCGATGCGCAAAACCGCGCGATTGATAAACTGCGCAAAACGGTGCGATACGCAAAACCGCGCGAGTAATAAACTGCGCAAAACCGTGCGATGCGAAAAACTGCGCGAGTGATAAACTTTCCAAAACTGTGCGATGCGCAAAACTGCGCTAGTGATAAACTGCGCAAAAAAGTGCGATGCGCAAAACCGCGCGAGTGATAAAACATGCAAAACCGTGCGATGCGCAAAACTCCGCGAGTGATAAACTGCGCAAAATCGTGCGATACGCAAAACGGCGCGACTGACAAACTGCGCAAAACAGTGCGATGCGCAAAAGCGCGCGAGTGATAAACTGCGCAAAACCGTGCGATGCGCAAAAGCGCGCGAGTGATAAACTGCGCAAAATCGTGCGATGCGCAAAACGACGGGAGTGATAAACTGCGCAAAACCGTGCGATGCGGAAAACGGCGCGACTGATAAACTGCGCAAAACCGTGCGATGCGCAAAACAGCGCGACTGCTAAACTGCGCAAAATCGTGCGATGCGCAAAACCGCGCGAGTGATAAACTGCGCAAAATCGTCCGATGCGCAAAACCGCGCGATTGATAAACTGCGCAAAAGGGTGCGATGCGCAAAACCGCGCGAGTGATAAACTGCGCAAAAGGGTGCGATGCGCAAAACTGCGCGAGTCATAAACTGCGAAAAACCGTACGATGCGCAGAACGGCGCGACTGATAAACTGCGCAAAATCATGCGATGCGCAAAACGGCGCGACTGATAAACTGCGCAAAACAGTGCGATGCGCAAAATCCCGCGAGTGATAAACTGCGCAAAATCGTGCGATGCGCAAAACCGCGCGATTGATAAACTCCGCAAAACGGTGAGATGCGCAAAACCGCGCGAGTGATAGACTGCGCAAAATCGTGCGATGCGAAAAACTGCGCGAGTGATAAACTTTTCAAAACCGTGCGATGCGCAAAACTGCGCTGGTGATAAACTGCGCAAAACAGTGCGATGCGCAAAATCGCGCGAGTGATAAACATGCAAAACCGTGCGATGCGCAAAACTCCGCGAGTGATAAACTGCGCAAAACCGTGCGATGCGCAAAACGGCGCGACTGATAAACTACCCAAAACAGTGCGATGCGCAAAACCGCGCGAGTGATAAACTGCGCAAAATCGTGCGATGCGCAAAACGGCGGGAGTGATAAACTCCGCAAAACCGTGCGATGCGCAAAACCGCGCGAGTGATAAACTGCGCAAAATCGTCCGATGCGCAAAACCGCGCGATTGATAAACTGCGCAAAACCGTGCGATGCGCAAAACCGCGCGAGTGATAAACTGCGCAAAACCGTGCGATGCGCAAAACCGCGCGAGTCATAAACTGCGCAAAACCGTGCGATGCGCAAAACGGCGCGACTGATAAACTCCGCAAAATCGTGCGATGCGCAAAACCGCGCGAGTGATAAACTGCGCAAAATCGTGCGAGGCGCAAAACCGCGCGATTGATAAACTGCGCAAAACGGTGCGACGCGCAAAACCGCGCGAGTGATAAACTGCGCAAAACCGTGCGATGCGAAAAACTGCGCGAGTGATAAACTTTGCAAAACCGTGCGATGCGCAAAACTGCGCGAGTGATAAACTGCGCAAAACCGTGCGACGCGCAAAACCGCGCGAGTCATAAATTACGCAAAACCGTGCGATGTGCAAAACGGCGCGACTGATAAACTGCGCAAAATCGTACGATGTCCAAAACCGCGCGAGTGATAAACTGCGCAAAATCGTACGATGCGCAAAACCGCGCGATTGATAAACTGCGCAAAAGGGTGCGATGCGCAAAACCGCGCGAGTGATAAACTGCGTAAAACCGTACGATGCGCAAAACCGCGCGAGTGATAAACTGCGCAAAACCGTGCGATGCGCAAAACTGCGCGAGTCATAAACTGCGAAAAACCGTGCGATGCGCAGAACGGCGCGACTGATAAACTGCGCAAAATCGTGCGATGCGCAAAACGGCGCGACTGATAAACTGCGCAAAACAGTGCGATGCGCAAAACCGCGCGAGTGATAAACTGCGCAAAATCGTGCGATGCGCAAAACCGCGCGATTGATAAACTGCGCAAAACGGTGAGATGCGCAAAACCGCGCGAGTGATAAACTGCGCAAAAACCGTGCGATGCGCAAAACTCCGCGAGTGATAAACTGCGCAAAACCGTGCGATGCGCAAAACGGCGCGACTGATAAACTACCCAAAACAGTGCGATGCGCAAAACCGCGCGAGTGATAAACCGCGCAAAATCGTGCGATGCGCAAAAACGGCGGGAGTGATAAAACTGCGCAAAAACCGTGCAATGTGCAAAACCGCGTGATTGATAAACTGCACAAAACCGTGCGATGCGCAAAACCGCGCGAGTGATAAACTGCGCAAAACCGTGCGATGCGCAAAACCGCGCGAGTCATAAACTGCGCAAAACCGTGCGATGCGCAAAATGGCGGGACTGATAAACTCCGCAAAATCGTGCGATGCGCAAAACCGCGCGAGTGATAAACTGCGCAAAATCGTGCGATGCGCAAAACCGCACGATTGATAAACTACGCAAAACGGTGCGACGCGCAAAACCGCGCGAGTGATAAACTGCGCAAAACCGTACGATGCGAAAAACTGCGCGAGTGATAAACTTTGCAAAACCGTGCGATGCGCAAAACCGCGCGAGTGATAAACTGCGCAAAACCGTGCGACGCGCAAAACCGCGCGAGTCATAAACTGCGCAAAACCGTGCGATGTGCAAAACGGCGCGAGTGATAAACTCCGCAAAACCGTGCGATGCGCAAAACGGCGCGACTGATAAATTGTGCAAAATCGTGTGATGCGCAAAACCGCGCGAGTGATAAACTGCGCACAATCGTAAGATGCGCAAAACCGCGCGATTGATAAACTGCGCAAAGCCGTGCGATGCGCAAAACCGCGCGAGTGATAAACTGCGCAAAACCGTGCGATGCGCAAAACCGTGCGACTGATAAACGGCGCAAAATCGTGCGATGCGCAAAACCGCGCGAGTGATAAACTGCGCAAAATCGTGCGATGCGCAAAACCGCGCGATTGATAAACTGCGCAAAACGGTGCGATACGCAAAACCGCGCGAGTAATAAACTGCGCAAAACCGTGCGATGCGAAAAAACTGCGCGAGTGATAAACTTTCCAAAACTGTGCGATGCGCAAAAACTGCGCTAGTGATAAACTGCGCAAAAAAGTGCGATGCGCAAAACCGCGCGAGTGATAAACATGCAAAACCGTGCGATGCGCAAAACTCCGCGAGTGATAAACTGCGCAAAACCGTGCGATGCGCAAAACGGCGCGATTGACAAACTGCGCAAAACAGTGCGATGCGCAAAAGCGCGCGAGTGATAAACTGCGCAAAACCGTTGCGATGCGCAAAAGCGCGCGAGTGATAAACTGCGCAAAATCGTGCGATGCGCAAAGCGACGTGGAGTGATAAACTGCGCAAAACCGTGCGATGCGGAAAACGGCGCGACTGATAAACTGCGCAAAACCGTGCGATGCGCAAAACAGCGCGACTGATAAACTGCGCAAAATCGTGCGATGCGCAAAACCGCGCGAGTGATAAACTGCGCAAAATCGTACGATGCGCAAAAACCGCGCGATTGATAAACTGCGCAAAAGGGTGCGATGCGCAAAACCGCGCGAGTAATAAACTGCGTCAAACCGTGCGATGCGCAAAACCGCGCGAGTGATAAACTGCACAAAACCGTGCGATGCGCAAAACCGCGCGAGTCATAAACTGCGAAAAACCGTGCGATGCGCAGAACGGCGCGACTGATAAACTGCGCAAAATCGTGCGATGCGCAAAACGGCGCGACTGATAAACTGCGCAAAACAGTGCGATGCGCAAAATCGCGCGAGTGATAAACTGCGCAAAATCGTGCGATGCGCAAAACCGCGCGATTGATAAACTGCGCAAAACGGTGCGATGCGCAAAACCGCGCGAGTGATAGACTGCGCAAAATCGTGCGATGCGAAAAACTGCGCGAGTGATAAACTTTTCAAAACCGTGCGATGCGCAAAACTGCGCTGGTGATAAACTGCGCAAAACAATGCGATGCGCAAAACCGCGCGAGTGATAAACATGCAAAACCGTGCGACGCGCAAAACTCCGCGAGTGATAAACTGCGCAAAACCGTGCGATGCGCAAAACAGCGCGAGTGATAAACTTTGCAAAACCGTGCGATGCGCAAAACCGCGCGAGTGATAAACTGCGCAAAACCGTGCTATGCGCAAAACCGCGCGAGTGATAAACTGCGCAAAATCGTGCGATGCGCAAAACGGCGGGAGTGATAAACTCCGCAAAACCGTGCGATGCGCAAAACGGCGCGACTGATAAATTGTGCAAAATCGTGCGATGCGCAAAACCGCGCGATTGATAAACTGCGCAAAACCGTGCGATGCGCAAAACCGCGCGAGTGATGAACTGCGCAAAACCGTGCGATGCGTAAAACCGTGCGACTGATAAACTCCGCAAAATCGTGCGATACGCAAAACCGCGCGAGTGATAACCTGCGCAAAATCGTGCGATGCGCAAAACCGCGCGATTGATAAACTGCGCAAAACGGTGCGATGCGCAAAACCGCGCGAGTAATAAACTGCGCAAAACCGTGCGATGCGAAAAACTGCGCGAGTGATAAACTTTCCAAAACTGTGCGATGCGCAAAACTGCGCTACTGATAAACTGCGCAAAAAAGTGCGATGCGCAAAACCGCGCGAGTGATAAACATGCAAAACCGTGCGATGCGCAAAACTCCGCGAGTGATAAACTGCGCAAAACCGTGCGATGCGCAAAACGGCGCGACTGACAAACTACGCAAAACAGTGCGATGCGCAAAAGCGCGCGAGTGATAAACTGCGCAAAACCGTGCAATGCGCAAAAGCGCGCGAGTGATAAACTGCGCAAAATCGTGCGATGCGCAAAACGGCGGGAGTGATAAACTGCGCAAAACCGTGCGATGCGGAAAACGGCGCGACTGATAAACTGCGCAAAACCGTGCGATGCGCAAAACAGCGCGACTGATAAACTGCGCAAAATCCTGCGATGCGCAAAACCGCGCGAGTGATAAACTGCGCAAAATCGTACGATACGCAAAACCGCGCGATTGATAAACTGCGCAAAAGGGTGCGATGCGCAAAACCGCGCGAGTGATAAACTGCGCAAAAGGGTGCGATGCGCAAAACCGCGCGAGTGATAAACTGCACAAAACCGTGCGATGCGCAAAACTGCGCGAGTCATAAATTGCGAAAAACCGTACGATGCGCAGAACGGCGCGACTGATAAACTGCGCAAAATCGTGCGATGCGCAAAACGGCGCGACTGATAAACTGCGCAAAACAGTGCGATGCGCAAAATCCCGCGAGTGATAAACTGCGCAAAATCGTGCGATGCGCAAAACCGCGCGATTGATAAACTGCGCAAAACGGTGAGATGCGCAAAACCGCGTGAGTGATAGACTGCGCAAAATCGTGCGATGCGAAAAACTGCGCGAGTGATAAACTTTTCAAAACCGTGCGATGCGCAAAACTGCGCTGGTGATAAACTGCGCAAAACAGTGCGATGCGCAAAACCGCGCGAGTGATAAACATGCAAAACCGTGCGATGCGCAAAACTCCGCGAGTGATAAACTGCGCAAAACCGTGCGATGCGCAAAACGGCGCGACTGATAAACTACCCAAAACAGTGCGATGCGCAAAACCGCGCGAGTGATAAACTGCGCAAAATCGTGCGATGCGCAAAACGGCGGGAGTGATAAACTCCGCAAAACCTTGCGATGCGCAAAACCACGCGAGTGATAAACTGCGCAAAATCGTCCGATGCGCAAAACCGCGCGATTGATAAACTGCGCAAAACCGTGCGATGCGCAAAACCGCGCGAGTGATAAACTGCGCAAAACCGTGCGATGCGCAAAACCGCGCGAGTCATAAACTGCGCAAAACCGTGCGATGCGCAAAACGGCGCGACTGATAAACTCCGCAAAATCGTGCGATGCGCAAAACCGCGCGAGTGATAAACTGCGCAAAATCGTGCGAGGCGTAAAACCGCGCGATTGATAAACTGCGCAAAACGGTGCGACGCGCAAAACCGCGCGAGTGATAAACTGCGCAAAACCGTGCGATGCGAAAAACTGCGCGAGTGATAAACTTTGCATAACCGTGCGACGCGCAAAACCGCGCGAGTGATAAACTGCGCAAAACCGTGCGACGCGCAAAACCGCGCGAGTCATAAACTGCGCAAAACCGTGCGATGTGCAAAACGGCGCGACTGATAAACTGCGCAAAATCGTACGATGTCCAAAACCGCGCGAGTGATAAACTGCGCAAAATCGTCCGATGCGCAAAACCGCGCGATTGATAAACTGCGCAAAACCGTGCGATGCGCAAAACCGCGCGAGTGATAAACTGCGCAAAACCGTGCGATGCGCAAAACCGCGCGAGTGATAAACTTTGCAAAACCGTGCGATGCGCAAAACCGCGCGAGTGATAAACTGCGTAAAACCGTGCGACGCGCAAAACCGCGCGAGTCATAAACTGCGCAAAACCGTACGATGCGCAAAACGGCGTGACGGATAAACTGCGCAAAAGGGTGCGATGCGCAAAACCGCGCGAGTGATAAACTGCGCAAAAGGGCGCGATGCGCAAAACCGCGCCAGTGATAAACTGCGCAAAACCGTGCGATGCGCAAAACGGCGCGATTGATAAACTGCACAAAATCGTGCGAGGCGGAAAACCGCGCGAGTGATAAACTGCGCAAAATCGCGCGATGCGCAAAACCGCGCGATTGATAAATTGCGCAAAACGGTGCGACGCGCAAAACCGCGCGAGTGATAAACTGCGCAAAACCGTGCGATGCGAAAAACTGCGCGAGTGATAAACTTTGCAAAACCGTGCGATGCGCAAAACTGCGCTAGTGATAAACTGCGCAAAACAGTGCGATGCGCAAAACCGCGCGAGTGATAAACTGCGCAAAACCGTGCGATGCGCAAAACTCCGCGAGTGATAAAGTGCGCAAAACTGTGCGATGCGCAAAACAGCGCGACTGATAAACTGCGCAAAACAGTGCGATGCGCAAAACCGCGCGAGTGATAAACTGCGCAAAACCGTGTGATGCGCAAAACGGCGCGACTGATAAACAGTGCAAAATCGTGCGATGCGCAAAACCGCGCGAGTGATAAACTGTGCAAAATCGTGCGATGCGCAAAACCGCGCGATTGATAAACTGCGCAAAATCGTACGATGCGCAAAACCGCGTGAGTGATAAACTGCGCAAAATCGTGCGATGCCCAAAACCGCGCGAGTCATAAACTGCGCAAAATCGTGCGATGCACAAAACCGCGCGAGTCATAAACTGCGCAAAACGGCGCGACGGATAAACTGTGCAAAACCGTGCGATGCGCAAAATCGCGCGAGTCATAAACTGCGCAAAACCGTGCGATGCGCAAAACGGCGCGACTGATAAACAGCGCAAAATCGTGCGATGCGCAAAACCGCGCGAGTGATAAACTGCGCAAAATCGTGCGATGCGCAAAACCGCGCGATTGATTAACTGCGCAAAATCGTCCGATGCGCAAAACCGCGCGATTGATAAACTGCGCAAAATCGTCCGATGCGCAAAACCGCGCGATTGATAAACTGCGCAAAACCGTGCGATGCGCAAAACCGCGCGAGTGATAAACTGCGCAAAATCGTGCGATGCGCAAAACTGCGCGAGTGATAAATTGCGCAAAATCGTAAGATGCGCAAAACCGCGCGAGTGATAAACTGCGCAAAACCGTGCGATGCGCAAAACCGCGCGATGCGCAAAACCGCGCGAGTGATAAACGGCGCAAAATCGTGCGATGCGTAAAACCGCGCGATTGATAAACTGCGCAAAACCGTGTGATGCGCAAAACGTCGCGACTGATAAACTGCGCAAAATCGTGCGATCCGCAAAACCGCGCGAGTGATAAACTGCGCAAAATCGTGCGATGCGACCAACCGCGCGAGTGATAAACTGCGCAAAACCGTGCGATGCGAAAATGGCGCGACTGATAAACTGCGCAAAATCGTGCGATGCGCAAAACGGCGCGACTGATAAACTGCGCAAAATCGTGCGATGCGCAAAACGGCGCGACTGATAAACTGCGCAAAATCGTGCGATGCGCAAAACCGCGCGATTGGTAAACTGCGCAAAACGGTGCGATGCGCAAAACCGCGCGATAGATAAACTGCGCAAAATTGTGCGATTCGCAAAACCGCGCGAGTGATAAACTGCGCAAAACCGTGCGATGCGCAAAACGGCACGATTGATAAACTGCGCAAAACGGTGCGATGCGCAAAACTCCGCGGGTGATAAACTGTGCAAAATCGTGCGATGTGTAAAACGGCGCGACTGATAAACTGGCAAAATCGTGCGATGCGCAAAACCGCGCGAGTGATAAACAGCGCAAAATCGTGCGATGTGCAAAACCGCGCGAGTGATAAACTGCGTAAAACCGTGCGAGGCGCAAAACGGCGCGAATGATAAACTGCGCAAAACCGTGCGATGCGCAAAACTCCGCGAGTGATAAACTGCGCAAAACCGTGCGATGCGCAAAATGGCGCGACTGATAAACTGCGCAAAACCGTGCGATGCGCAAAACCGCGCGAGTGATAAACTGCGCAAAACCGTGCGACGCGCAAAACCGCGCGAGTCATAAACTGCGCAAAACCGTGCGATGTGCAAAACGGCGCGACTGATAAACTGCGCAAAATCGTACAATGCGCAAAACCGCGCGATTGATAAACTGCGCAAAAGGGTGCGATGCGCAAAACCGCGCGAGTGATAAACTGCGTAAAACCGTACGATGCGCAAAACCGCGCGAGTGATAAACTGCGCAAAACCGTGCGATGCGCAAAACTGCGCGAGTCATAAACTGCGAAAAACCGTGCGATGCGCAGAACGGCGCGACTGATAAACTGCGCAAAATCGTGCGATGCGCAAAACGGCGCGACTGATAAACTGCGCAAAACAGTGCGATGCGCAAAACCGCGCGAGTGATAAACTGCGCAAAATCGTGCGATGCGCAAAACCGCGCGATTGATAAACTGCGCAAAACGGTTAGATGCGCAAAACCGCGCGAGTGATAAACTGCGCAAAATCGTGCTATGCGCAAAACCGCGCGAGTGATAAACTGCGCAAAATCGTGCGATGCGCAAAACGGCGGGAGTGATAAACTCCGCAAAACCGTGCGATGCGCAAAACCGCGCGAGTGATAAACTGCGCAAAATCGTCCGATGCGCAAAACCGCGCGATTGATAAACTGCGCAAAACCGTGCGATGCGCAAAACCGCGCGAGTCATAAACTGCGCAAAACCGTGCGATGCGCAAAACGGCGCGACTGATAAACTCCGCAAAATCGTGCGATGCGCAAAACCGCGCGAGTGATAAACTGCGCAAAATCGTGCGAGGCGCAAAACCGCGCAATTGATAAACTGCGCAAAACGGTGCGACGCGCAAAACCGCGCGAGTGATAAACTGCGCAAAACCGTGCGATGCGAAAAACTGCGCAAGTGATAAACTTTGCAAAACCGTGCGATGCGCAAAACCGCGCGAGTGATAAACTGCGCAAAACCGTGCGACGCGCAAAACCGCGCGAGTCATAAACTGCGCAAAACCGTGCGATGTGCAAAACGGCGCGACTGATAAACTGCGCAAAATCGTACGATGTCCAAAACCGCGCGAGTGATAAACTGCGCAAAATCGTCCGATGCACAAAACCGCGCGATTGATAAACTGCGCAAAACCGTGCGATGCGCAAAACCGCGCGAGTGATAAACTGCGCAAAATCGTGCGATGCGCAAAACGGCGGGAGTGATAAACTCCGCAAAACCGTGCGATGCGCAAAACCGCGCGAGTGATAAACTGCGCAAAATCGTCCGATGCGCAAAACCGCGCGATTGATAAACTGCGCAAAACCGTGCGATGCGCAAAACCGCGCGAGTGATAAACTGCGCAAAACCGTGCGACGCGCAAAACCGCGCGAGTCATAAACTGCGCAAAACCGTGCGATGTGCAAAACGGCGCGACTGATAAACTGCGCAAAATCGTACGATGTCCAAAACCGCGCGAGTGATAAACTGCGCAAAATCGTCCGATGCACAAAACCGCGCGATTGATAAACTGCGCAAAACCGTGCGATGCGCAAAACCGCGCGAGTGATAAACTGCGCAAAATCGTGCGATGCGCAAAACGGCGGGAGTGATAAACTCCGCAAAACCGTGCGATGCGCAAAACCGCGCGAGTGATAAACTGCGCAAAATCGTCCGATGCGCAAAACCGCGCGATTGATAAACTGCGCAAAACCGTGCGATGCGCAAAACCGCGCGAGTGATAAACTGCGCAAAACCGTGCGATGCGCAAAACCGCGCGAGTCATAAACTGCGCAAAACCGTGCGATGCGAAAAACTGCGCGAGTGATAAACTGCGCAAAACCGTGCGATGCGCAAAACCGCGCGAGTGATAAACTGCGCAAAACCGTGCGAGTGATAAACTTTGCAAAACCGTGCGATGCGCAAAACCGCGCGAGTGATAAACTGCGCAAAACCGTGCGACGCGCAAAACAGCGCGGGTCATAAACTGCGCAAAACCGTGCGATGTGCAAAACGGCGCGACTGATAAACTGCGCAAAATCGTACGATGTCCAAAACCGCGCGAGTGATAAACTGCGCAAAATCGTACGATGCGCAAAACCGCGCGATTGATAAACTGCGCAAAAGGGTGCGATGCGCAAAACCGCGCGAGTGATAAACTGCGTAAAACCGTACGATGCGCAAAACCGCGCGAGTGATAAACTGCGCAAAACCGTGCGATGCGCAAAACTGCGCGAGTCATAAACTGCGAAAAACCGTGCGATGCGCAAAACGGCGCGACTGATAAACTACCCAAAACAGTGCGATGCGCAAAACCGCGCGACTGATAAACTGCGCAAAACCGTGCTATGCGCAAAACCGCGCGAGTGATAAACCGCGCAAAATCGTGCGATGCGCAAAACGGCGGGAGTGATAAACTCCGCAAAACCGTGCGATGCGCAAAACCGCGCGAGTGATAAACTGCGCAACATCGTCCGATGCGCAAAACCGCGCGATTGATAAACTGCGCAAAACCGTGCGATGCGCAAAACCGCGCGAGTGATAAACTGCGCAAAACCGTGCGATGCGAAAAACTGCGCGAGTGATAAACTTTGCAAAACCGTGCGATGCGCAAAACCGCGCGAGTGATAAACTGCGCAAAACCGTGCGATGCGAAAAACTGCGCGAGTGATAAACTTTGCAAAACCGTGCGACGCGCAAAACCGCGCGAGTCATAAACTGCGCAAAACCGTGCGATGTGCAAAACGGCGCGACTGATAAACTGCGCAAAATCGTACGATGTCCAAAACCGCGCGAGTGATAAACTGCGCAAAATCGTCCGATGCGCAAAACCGCGCGATTGATAAACTGCGCAAAACCGTGCGATGCGCAAAACCGCGCGAGTCATAAACTGCGCAAAACCGTGCGATGCGCAAAACGGCGCGAGTGATAAACTGCGCAAAACCGTGCGATGCGAAAAACGGCGCGAGTGATAAACTTTGCAAAACCGTGCCATGCGCAAAACCGCGCGAGTGATAAACTGCGCAAAACCGCGCGAGTGATAAACATGCAAAACCGTGCGATGCGCAAAACTCCGCGAATGATAAACTGCGCAAAACCGTGCGATGCGCAAAACGGCGCGACTGATAAACTGCCCAAAACAGTGCGATGTGCAAAACCGCGCGAGTGATAAACTGCGCAAAACCGTGCTATGCGCAAAACCGCGCGAGTGATTAAATGCGCAAAATCGTGCGATGCGAAAAACGGCGGGAGTGATAAACTGCGCAAAACCGTGCAATGCGCAAAACCGCGTGATTGATAAACTGCGCAAAACCGTGCGATGCGCAAAAACCGCGCGAGTCATAAACTGCGCAAAACCGTGCGATGCGCAAAACGGCGCGACTGATAAACTCCACAAAATCGTGCGATGCGCAAAACCGCGCGAGTGATAAACTGCGCAAAATCGTGCGATGCGCAAAACCGCGCGATTGATAAACTGCGCAAAACGGTGCGACGCGCAAAACCGCGCGAGTGATAAACTGCGCAAAACCGTGCGATGCGAAAAACTGCGCGAGTGATAAACTTTGCAAAACCGTGCGATGCGCAAAACCGCGCGAGTGATAAACTACGCAAAACCGTGCGACGCGCAAAACCGCGCGAGTCATAAACTGCGCAAAACCGTGCGATGTGCAAAACGGCGCGACTGATAAATTGTGCAAAATCGTGCGATGCGCAAAACCGCGCGAGTGATAAACTGCGCAAAAGGGTGCGATGCGCAAAACCGCGCGAGTGATAAACTGCGCAAAACCGTGCGATGCGCAAAACCGCGCGAGTGATAAACTGCGCACAATCGTACGATGCGCAAAACCGCGCGATTGATAAACTGCGCAAAGCCGTGCGATGCGCCAAACCGCGCGAGTGATAAACTGCGCAAACCCGTGCGATGCGCAAAACCGTGCGACTGATAAACGGCGCAAAATCGTGCGATGCGCAAAACCGCGCGAGTGATAAACTGCGCAAAATCGTGCGATGCGCAAAACCGCGCGATTGATAAACTGCGCAAAACGGTGCGATGCGCAAAACCGCGCGAGTAATAAACTGCGCAAAACCGTGCGATGCGAAAAACTGCGCGAGTGATAAACTTTCCAAAACTGTGCGATGCGCAAAACTGCGCTACTGATAAACTGCGCAAAAAAGTGCGATGCGCAAAACTCCGCGAGTGATAAAATGCGCAAAACCGTGCGATGCGCAAAACGGCGCGACTGACAAACTGCGCAAAACAGTGCGATGCGCAAAAGCGCGCGAGTGATAAACTGCGCAAAACCGTGCGATGCGCAAAAGCGCGCGAGTGATAAACTGCGCAAAATCGTGCGATGCGCAAAACGGCGGGAGTGATAAACTGCGCAAAACCGTGCGATGCGGAAAACGGCGCGACTGATAAACTGCGCAAAACCGTGCGATGCGCAAAACTGCACGACTGATAAACTGCGCAAAATCGTGCGATGCGCAAAACCGCGCGAGTGATAAACTGCGCCAAATCGTACAATGCGCAAAACCGCGCGATTGATAAACTGCGCAAAAGGGTGCGATGCGCAAAACCGCGCGAGTGATAAACTGCGTAAAACCGTACGATGCGCAAAACCGCGCGAGTGATAAACTGCGCAAAACCGTGCGATGCGCAAAACTGCGCGAGTCATAAACTGCGAAAAACCGTGCGATGCGCAGAACGGCGCGACTGATAAACTGCGCAAAATCGTGCGATGCGCAAAACGGCGCGACTGATAAACTGCGCAAAACAGTGCGATGCGCAAAACCGCGCGAGTGATAAACTGCGCAAAATCGTGCGATGCGCAAAACCGCGCGATTGATAAACTGCGCAAAACGGTGAGATGCGCAAAACCGCGGGAGTGATAAACTGCGCAAAAACCGTGCGATGCGCAAAACTCCGCGAGTGATAAACTGCGCAAAACCGTGCGATGCGCAAAACGGCGCGACTGATAAACTACCCAAAACAGTGCGATGCGCAAAACCGCGCGAGTGATAAACTGCGCAAAACCGCGCGAGTGATAAACTGCGCAAAATCGTGCTATGCGCAAAACCGCGCGAGTGATAAACTGCGCAAAATCGTGCGATGCGCAAAACGGCGGGAGTGATAAACTCCGCAAAACCGTGCGATGCGCAAAACCGCGCGAGTGATAAACTGCGCAAAATCGTCCGATGCGCAAAACCGCGCGATTGATAAACTGCGCAAAACCGTGCGATGCGCAAAACCGCGCGAGTCATAAGCTGCGCAAAACCGTGCGATGCGCAAAACCGCGCGAGTCATAAACTGCGCAAAACCGTGCGATGCGCAAAACGGCGCGACTGATAAACTCCGCAAAATCGTGCGATGCGCAAAACCGCGCGAGTGATAAACTGCGCAAAATCGTGCGAGGCGCAAAACCGCGCAATTGATAAACTGCGCAAAACGGTGCGACGCGCAAAACCGCGCGAGTGATAAACTGCGCAAAACCGTGCGATGCGAAAAACTGCGCGAGTGATAAACTTTGCAAAACCGTGCGATGCGCAAAACCGCGCGAGTGATAAACTGCGCAAAACCGTGCGACGCGCAAAACCGCGCGAGTCATAAACTGCGCAAAACCGTGCGATGTGCAAAACGGCGCGACTGATAAACTGCGCAAAATCGTACGATGTCCAAAACCGCGTGAGTGATAAACTGCGCAAAATCGTCCGATGCGCAAAACCGCGCGATTGATAAACTGCGCAAAACCGTGCGATGCGCAAAACCGCGCGAGTGATAAACTGCGCAAAATCGTGCGATGCGTAAAATGGCGGGAGTGATAAACTCCGCAAAACCGTGCGATGCGCAAAACCGCGCGAGTGATAAACTGCGTAAAATCGTCCGATGCGCAAAACCGCGCGATTGATAAACTGCGCAAAACCGTGCGATGCGCAAAACCGCGCGAGTGATAAACTGCGCAAAACCGTGCGATGCGCAAAACCGCGCGAGTCATAAACTGCGCAAAACCGTGCGATGCGCAAAACGGCGCGACTGATAAACTCCGCAAAATCGTGCGATGCGCAAAACCGCGCGAGTGATAAACTGCGCAAAATCGTGCGAGGCGCAAAACCGCGCGATTGATAAACTGCGCAAAACGGTGCGACGCGCAAAACCGCGCGAGTGATAAACTGCGCAAAACCGTGCGATGCGAAAAACTGCGCGAGTGATAAACTTTGCAAAACCGTGCGATGCGCAAAACTGCGCGAGTGATAAACTGCGCAAAACCGTGCGACGCGCAAAACCGCGCGAGTCATAAACTACGCAAAACCGTGCGATGTGCAAA
Source organism: Camellia granthamiana (assembly GCA_036172215.1). Taxonomy (NCBI): domain Eukaryota; kingdom Viridiplantae; phylum Streptophyta; class Magnoliopsida; order Ericales; family Theaceae; genus Camellia; species Camellia granthamiana. The sequence continues at coordinate 85,249 of JAXFYN010000499.1, forward strand.
ACGGCGCGACTGATAAACTGCGCAAAATCGTACGATGTCCAAAACCGCGCGAGTGATAAACTGCGCAAAATCGTACGATGCGCAAAACCGCGCGATTGATAAACTGCGCAAAAGGGTGCGATGCGCAAAACCGCGCGAGTGATAAACTGCGTAAAACCGTACGATGCGCAAAACCGCGCGAGTGATAAACTGCGCAAAACCGTGCGATGCGCAAAACTGCGCGAGTCATAAACTGCGAAAAACCGTGCGATGCGCAGAACGGCGCGACTGATAAACTGCGCAAAATCGTGCGATGCGCAAAACGGCGCGACTGATAAAATGCGCAAAACAGTGCGATGCGCAAAACCGCGCGAGTGATAAACTGCGCAAAATCGTGCGATGCGCAAAACCGCGCGATTGATAAACTGCGCAAAACGGTGAGATGCGCAAAACCGCGCGAGTGATAAACTGCGCAAAAACCGTGCGATGCGCAAAACTCCGCGAGTGATAAACTGCGCAAAACCGTGCGATGCGCAAAACGGCGCGACTGATAAACTACCCAAAACAGTGCGATGCGCAAAACCGCGCGACTGATAAACTGCGCAAAACCGTGCTATGCGCAAAACCGCGCGAGTGATAAACCGCGCAAAATCGTGCGATGCGCAAAACGGCGGGAGTGATAAACTCCGCAAAACCGTGCGATGCGCAAAACCGCGCGAGTGATAAACTGCGCAAAATCGTCCGATGCGCAAAACCGCGCGATTGATAAACTGCGCAAAACCGTGCGATGCGCAAAACCGCGCGAGTGATAAACTGCGCAAAACCGTGCGATGCGCAAAACCGCGCGAGTCATAAACTGCGCAAAACCGTGCGATGCGCAAAACGGCGCGACTGATAAACTCCGCAAAATCGTGCGATGCGCAAAACCGCGCGAGTGATAAACTGCGCAAAATCGTGCGAGGCGCAATACCGCGCGATTGATAAACTGCGCAAAACGGTGCGACGCGCAAAACCGCGCGAGTGATAAACTGCGCAAAACCGTGCGATGCGAAAAACTGCGCGAGTGATAAACTGCGCAAAACCGTGCGATGCGCAAAACCGCGCGAGTGATAAACTGCGCAAAACCGTGCGACGCGCAAAACCGCGCGAGTCATAAACTGCGCAAAACCGTGCGATGTGCAAAACGGCGCGACTGATAAACTGCGCAAAATCGTCCGATGCGCAAAACCGCGCGATTGATAAACTGCGCAAAACCGTGCGATGCGCAAAACCGCGCGAGTGATAAACTGCGCAAAACCGTGCGATGCGCAAAACCGCGCGAGTCATAAACTGCGCAAAACCGTGCGATGCGCAAAACGGCGCGAGTGATAAACTGCGCAAAACCGTGCGATGCGAAAAACGGCGCGAGTGATAAACTTTGCAAAACCGTGCCATGCGCAAAACCGCGCGAGTGATAAACTGCGCAAAACCGCGCGAGTCATAAACATGCAAAACCGGGCGATGCGCAAAACTCCGCGAATGATAAACTGCGCAAAACCGTGCGATGCGCAAAACGGCGCGACTGATAAACTGCCCAAAACAGTGCGATGCGCAAAACCGCGCGAGTGATAAACTGCGCAAAAACCGTGCTATGCGCAAAACCGCGCGAGTGATAAACTGCGCAAAATCGTGCGATGCGCAAAACGGCGGGAGTGATAAACTGCGCAAAACCGTGCGATGCGCAAAACCGCGCGAGTGATAAACTGCGCAAAACCGTGCGATGCGCAAAACCGCGCGAGTCATAAACTGCGCAAAACCGTGCGATGCGTAAAATGGCGTGACTGATAAACTCCGCAAAATCGTGCGATGCGCAAAACCGCGGGAGTGATAAACTGCGCAAAATCGTGCGATGCGCAAAACCGCGCGATTGATAAACTGCGCAAAACGGTGCGACGCGCAAAACCGCGCGAGTGATAAACTGCGCAAAACCGTACGATGCGAAAAACTGCGCGAGTGATAAACTTTGCAAAACCGTGCGATGAGCAAAACCGCGCGAGTGATAAACTGCGCAAAACCGTGCGACGCGCAAAACCGCGCGAGTCATAAACTGCGCAAAACCGTGCGATGTGCAAAACGGCGCGAGTGATAAACTCCGCAAAACCGTGCGATGCGCAAAACGGCGCGACTGATAAATTGTGCAAAATCGTGCGATGCGCAAAACCGCGCGAGTGATAAACTGCGCACAATCGTACGATGCGCAAAACCGCGCGATTGATAAACTGCGCAAAGCCGTGCGATGCGCAAAACCGCGCGAGTGATAAACTGCGCAAAACCGTGCGATGCGCAAAACCGTGCGACTGATAAACGGCGCAAAATCGTGCGATGCGCAAAACCGCGCGAGTGATAAACTGCGCAAAATCGTGCGATGCGCAAAACCGCGCGAGTGATAAACTGCGCAAAACCGTGCGATGCGAAAAACTGCGCGAGTGATAAACTTTTCAAAACCGTGCGATGCGCAAAACTGCGCTAGTGATAAACTGCGCAAAACAGTGCGATGCGCAAAACCGCGCGAGTGATAAACATGCAAAACCGTGCGATGCGCAAAACTCCGCGAGTGATAAACTGCGCAAAACCGTGCGATGCGCAAAACGGCGCGACTGATAAACTGCGCAAAATCGTGCGATGTGCAAAGCCGCGCGAGTGATAAACTGCGCAAAATCGTGCGATGCGCAAAACTGCGCGATTGATAAACTGCGCAAAACGGTGTGATGCGCAAAACCGCGCGAGTGATAAACTGCGCAAAACCGTGCGATGTGAAAAACTGCGCGAGTGATAAACTTTCCAAAACCGTGCGATGCGCAAAACTGCGCTAGTGATAAACTGCGCAAAACAGTGCGATGCGCAAAACCACGCGAGTGATAAACATGCGAAACCGTGCGATGCGCAAAACTCCGCGAGTGATAAACTGCGCAAAACCGTGCGATGCCCAAAACTCCGCGAGTGATAAACTGCGCAAAACAGTGCGATGCGCAAAACCACGCGAGTGATAAACTGCGCAAAACCGTGCGATGCGCAAAACCGCGCAAGTGATAAACTGCGCAAAATCGTGCGATGCGCAAAACGGCGGGAGTGATAAACTCCGCAAAACCGTGCAATGCGCAAAACGGTGCGACGCGCAAAACCGCGCGAGTGATAAACTGCGCAAAACCTTGCGATGGGAAAAACTGCGCGACTGATAAACTTTGCAAAACCGCGCAAGTGATAAACTGCGCAAAATCGTGCGATGCGCAAAACCGCGCGATTGATAAACTGCGCAAAATCGTACGATGCGCAAAACCGCGCGATTGATAAATTGCGCAAAACCGCGCGATTGATAAACTGCGCAAAATCGTACGATGCGCAAAACCGCGCGATTGATAAACTGCGCAAAACCGTGCGATGCGCAAAACCGCGCGAGTGATAAACTGCGCAAAACCGTGCGATGCGCAAAACGGCGCGACTGATAAACTGCGCAAAATCGTGCGATGCGCAAAACAGCCCGACTGATACACTGCGCAAAATCGTCCAATGCGCAAAACCGCGCGATTGATAAACTGCGCAAAACCGTGCGATGCGCAACACCGCGCGAGTGATAAACTGCGCAAAACCGTGCGATGCGCAAAACCGCGCGAGTGATAAACTGCGCAAAACCGTGCGATGCGCAACACCGCGCGAGTGATAAACTGCGCAAAACCGTGCGATGCGCAAAACCGCGCGAGTGATAAACTGCGCAAAACCGTGCGATGCGCAAAACCGCGCGAGTCATAAAATGCGCAAAACCGTGCGATGCGGAAAACGGCGCGAGTGATAAACTGCGCTAAACCGTGCGATGCGGAAAACGGCGCGACTGATAAACTGCGCAAAATCGTGCGATGCGCAAAACAGCGCGACTGATAAACTGCGCAAAATCGTGCGATGCGCAAAACCGCGCGAGTGATAAACTGCGCAAAATCGTACGATGCGCAAAACCGCGCGATTGATAAACTGCGCGAAAGGGTGCGATGCGCAAAACCGCGCGAGTGATAAACTGCGTAAAACCGTACGATGCGCAAAACCGCGCGAGTGATAAACTGCGCAAAACCGTGCGATGCGCAAAACTGTGCGAGTCAAAAACTGCGAAAAACCGTGCGATGCGCAAAACGGCGCGACTGATAAACTGCGCAAAATCGTGCGATGCGCAAAACGGCGCGACTGATAAACTGCGCAAAACAGTGCGATGCGCAAAACCGCGCGAGTGATAAACTGCGCAAAATAGTGCGATGCGCAAAACCGCGCGATTGATAAACTGCGCAAAACGGTGAGATGCGCAAAACCGCGCGAGTGATAAACTGCGCAAAAACCGTGCGATGCGCAAAACTCCGCGAGTGATAAACTGCGCAAAACCGTGCGATGCGCAAAACGGCGCGACTGATAAACTACCCAAAACAGTGCGATGCGCAAAACCGCGCGAGTGATAAACTGCGCAAAACCGTGCTATGCGCAAAACCGCGCGAGTGATAAACCGCGCAAAATCGTGCGATGCGCAAAACGGCGGGAGTGATAAACTCCGCAAAACCGTGCGATGCGCAAAACCGCGCGAGTGATAAACTGCGCAAAATCGTACGATGCGCAAAACCGCGCGATTGATAAACTGCGCAAAAGGGTGCGATGCGCAAAACCGCGCGAGTGATAAACTGCGTAAAACCGCACGATGCGCAAAACCGCGCGAGTGATAAACTGCGCAAAACCGTGCTATGCGCAAAACCGCGCGAGTGATAAACCGCGCAAAATCGTGCGATGCGCAAAACGGCGGGAGTGATAAACTCCGCAAAACCGTGCGATGCGCAAAACCGCGCGAGTGATAAACTGCGCAAAATCGTACGATGCGCAAAACCGCGCGATTGATAAACTGCGCAAAAGGGTGCGATGCGCAAAACCGCGCGAGTGATAAACTGCGTAAAACCGCACGATGCGCAAAACCGCGCGAGTGATAAACTGCGCAAAACCGTGCGATGCGCAAAACTGCTCGAGTCATAAACTGCGAAAAACCGTGCGATGCGCAGAACGGCGCGACTGATAAACTGCGCAAAATCGTGCGATGCGCAAAACGGCGCGACTGATAGACTGCGCAAAACAGTGCGATGCGCAAAACCGCGCGAGTGATAAACTGCGCAAAATCGTGCGATGCGCAAAACCGCGCGATTGATAAACTGCGCAAAACGGTGAGATGCGCAAAACCGCGCGAGTGATAAACTGCGCAAAAACCGTGCGATGCGCAAAACTCCGCGAGTGATAAACTGCGCAAAACCGTGCGATGCGCAAAACGGCGCGACTGATAAACTACCCAAAACAGTGCGATGCGCAAAACCGCGCGAGTGATAAACCGCGCAAAATCGTGCGATGCGCAAAACGGCGGGAGTGATAAACTCCGCAAAACCGTGCGATGCGCAAAACCGCGCGAGTGATAAACTGCGCAAAATCGTCCGATGCACAAAACCGCGCGATTGATGAACTGCGCAAAACCGTGCGATGCGCAAAACCGCGCGAGTGATAAACTGCGCAAAACCGTGCGATGCGCAAAACCGTGCGACTGATAAACGGCGCAAAATCGTGCGATGCGCAAAGCCGCGCGAGTGATAAACTGCGCAAAATCGTGCGATGCGCAAAACGGCGGGAGTGATAAACTCCGCAAAACCGTGCAATGCGCAAAACGGTGCGACGCGCAAAACCGCGCGAGTGATAAACTGCGCAAAACCTTGCGATGGGAAAAACTGCGCGACTGATAAACTTTGCAAAACCGCGCAAGTGATAAACTGCGCAAAATCGTGCGATGCGCAAAACCGCGCGATTGATAAACTGCGCAAAATCGTACGATGCGCAAAACCGCGCGATTGATAAACTGCGCAAAACGGCGCGACTGATAAACTGCGCAAAATCGTGCGATGCGCAAAACAGCCTGACTGATACACTGCGCAAAATCGTCCGATGCGCAAAACCGCGCGATTGATAAACTGCGCAAAACCGTGCGATGCGCAACACCGCGCGAGTGATAAACTGCGCAAAACCGTGCGATGCGCAAAACCGCGCGAGTGATAAACTGCGCAAAACCGTGCGATGCGCAAAACCGCGCGAGTCATAAAATGCGCAAAACCGTGCGATGCGGAAAACGGCGCGACTGATAAACTGCGCAAAACCGTGCGATGCGCAAAACAGCGCGACTGATAAACTGCGCAAAATCGTGCGATGCGCAAAACCGCGTGAGTGATAAACTGCGCAAAATCGTACGATGCGCAAAACCGCGCGATTGATAAACTGCGCAAAAGGGTGCGATGCGCAAAACCGCGCGAGTGATAAACTGCGTAAAACCGTACGATGCGCAAAACCGCGCGAGTGATAAACTGCGCAAAACCGTGCGATGCGCAAAACTGGGCGAGTCATAAACTGCGAAAAACCGTGCGATGCGCAGAACGGCGCGACTGATAAACTGCGCAAAATCGTGCGATGCGCAAAACGGCGCGACTGATAAACTGCGCAAAACAGTGCGATGCGCAAAACCGCGCGAGTGATAAACTGCGCAAAATAGTGCGATGCGCAAAACCGCGCGATTGATAAACTGCGCAAAACGGTGAGATGCGCAAAACCGCGCGAGTGATAAACTGCGCAAAAACCGTGCGATGCGCAAAACTCCGCGAGTGATAAACTGCGCAAAACCGTGCGATGCGCAAAACGGCGCGACTGATAAACTACCCAAAACAGTGCGATGCGCAAAACCGCGCGAGTGATAAACTGCGCAAAACCGTGCTATGCGCAAAACCGCGCGAGTGATAAACCGCGCAAAATCGTGCGATGCGCAAAACGGCGGGAGTGATAAACTCCGCAAAACCGTGCGATGCGCAAAACCGCGCGAGTGATAAACTGCGCAAAATCGTACGATGCGCAAAACCGCGCGATTGATAAACTGCGCAAAAGGGTGCGATGCGCAAAACCGCGCGAGTGATAAACTGCGTAAAACCGCACGATGCGCAAAACCGCGCGAGTGATAAACTGCGCAAAACCGTGCTATGCGCAAAACCGCGCGAGTGATAAACCGCGCAAAATCGTGCGATGCGCAAAACGGCGGGAGTGATAAACTCCGCAAAACCGTGCGATGCGCAAAACCGCGCGAGTGATAAACTGCGCAAAATCGTACGATGCGCAAAACCGCGCGATTGATAAACTGCGCAAAAGGGTGCGATGCGCAAAACCGCGCGAGTGATAAACTGCGTAAAACCGCACGATGCGCAAAACCGCGCGAGTGATAAACTGCGCAAAACCGTGCGATGCGCAAAACTGCTCGAGTCATAAACTGCGAAAAACCGTGCGATGCGCAGAACGGCGCGACTGATAAACTGCGCAAAATCGTGCGATGCGCAAAACGGCGCGACTGATAGACTGCGCAAAACAGTGCGATGCGCAAAACCGCGCGAGTGATACACTGCGCAAAATCGTGCGATGCGCAAAACCGCGCGATTGATAAACTGCGCAAAACGGTGAGATGCGCAAAACCGCGCGAGTGATAAACTGCGCAAAAACCGTGCGATGCGCAAAACTCTGCGAGTGATAAACTGCGCAAAACCGTGCGATGCGCAAAACGGCGCGACTGATAAACTACCCAAAACAGTGCGATGCGCAAAACCGCGCGAGTGATAAACCGCGCAAAATCGTGCGATGCGCAAAACGGCGGGAGTGATAAACTCCGCAAAACCGTGCGATGCGCAAAACCGCGCGAGTGATAAACTGCGCAAAATCGTCCGATGCACAAAACCGCGCGATTGATGAACTGCGCAAAACCGTGCGATGCGCAAAACCGCGCGAGTGATAAACTGCGCAAAACCGTGCGATGCGCAAAACCGTGCGACTGATAAACGGCGCAAAATCGTGCGATGCGCAAAGCCGCGCGAGTGATAAACTGCGCAAAATCATGCGATGCGCAAAACCGCGCGATTGATAAACTGCGCAAAACGGTGCGATGCGCAAAACCGCGCGAGTAATAAACTGCGCAAAACCGTGCGATGCGAAAAACTGCGCGAGTGATAAACTTTCCAAAACTGCGCTAGTGATAAACTGCGCAAAAAAGTGCGATGCGCAAAACCGCGCGAGTGATAAACATGCAAAACCGTGCGATGCGCAAAACTCCGCGAGTGATAAACTGCGCAAAACCGTGCGATGCGCAAAACGGCGCGACTGACAAACTGCGCAAAACAGTGCGATACGCAAAAGCGCGCGAGTGATAAACTGCGCAAAACCGTGCGATGCGCAAAAGCGCGCGAGTGATAAACTGCGCAAAATCGTGCTATGCGCAAAACGGCGGGAGTGATAAACTGCGCAAAACCGTGCGATGCGGAAAACGGCGCGACTGATAAACTGCGCAAAACCGTGCGATGCGCAAAACAGCGCGACTGATAAACTGCGCAAAATCGTGCGATGCGCAAAACCGCGCGAGTGATAAACTGCGCAAAATCGTACGATGCGCAAAACCGCGCGATTGATAAACTGCGCAAAACGGTGCGATGCGCAAAACCGCGCGAGTGATAAACTGCGTAAAACCGTACGATGCGCAAAACCGCGCGAGTGATAAACTGCGCAAAACCGTGCGATGCGCAAAACTGGGCGAGTCATAAACTGCGAAAAACCGTGCGATGCGCAGAACGGCGCGACTGATAAACTGCGCAAAATCGTGCGATGCGCAAAACGGCGCGACTGATAAACTGCGCAAAACAGTGCGATGCGCAAAACCGCGCGAGTGATAAACTGCGCAAAATAGTGCGATGCGCAAAACCGCGCGATTGATAAACTGCGCAAAACGGTGAGATGCGCAAAACCGCGCGAGTGATAAACTGCGCAAAAACCGTGCGATGCGCAAAACCGCGCGAGTGATAAACTGCGCAAAAACCGTGCGATGCGCAAAACTCCGCGAGTGATAAACTGCGCAAAACCGTGCGATGCGCAAAACGGCGCGACTGATAAACTACCCAAAACAGTGCGATGCGCAAAACCGCGCGAGTGATAAACTGCGCAAAACCGTGCTATGCGCAAAACCGCGCGAGTGATAAACCGCGCAAAATCGTGCGATGCGCAAAACGGCGGGAGTGATAAACTCCGCAAAACCGTGCGATGCGCAAAACCGCGCGAGTGATAAACTGCGCAAAATCGTACGATGCGCAAAACCGCGCGATTGATAAACTGCGCAAAAGGGTGCGATGCGCAAAACCGCGCGAGTGATAAACTGCGTAAAACCGCACGATGCGCAAAACCGCGCGAGTGATAAACTGCGCAAAACCGTGCGATGCGCAAAACTGCGCGAGTCATAAACTGCGAAAAACCGTGCGATGCGCAGAACGGCGCGACTGATAAACTGCGCAAAATCGTGCGATGCGCAAAACGGCACGACTGATAGACTGCGCAAAACAGTGCGATGCGCAAAACCGCGCGAGTGATAAACTGCGCAAAATCGTGCGATGCGCAAAATCGCGCGATTGATAAACTGCGCAAAACGGTGAGATGCGCAAAACCGCGCGAGTGATAAACTGCGCAAAAACCGTGCGATGCGCAAAACTCCGCGAGTGATAAACTGCGCAAAACCGTGCGATGCGCAAAACGGCGCGACTGATAAACTACCCAAAACAGTGCGATGCGCAAAACCGCGCGAGTGATAAACCGCGCAAAATCGTGCGATGCGCAAAACGGCGGGAGTGATAAACTCCGCAAAACCGTGCGATGCGCAAAACCGCGCGAGTGATAAACTGCGCAAAATCGTCCGATGCACAAAACCGCGCGATTGATGAACTGCGCAAAACCGTGCGATGCGCAAAACCGCGCGAGTGATAAACTGCGCAAAACCGTGCGATGCGCAAAACCGTGCGACTGATAAACGGCGCAAAATCGTGCGATGCGCAAAGCCGCGCGAGTGATAAACTGCGCAAAATCGTGCGATGCGCAAAACCGCGCGATTGATAAACTGCGCAAAACGGTGCGATGCGCAAAACCGCGCGAGTAATAAACTGCGCAAAACCGTGCGATGCGAAAAACTGCGCAAGTGATAAACTTTCCAAAACTGTGCGATGCGCAAAACTGCGCTAGTGATAAACTGCGCAAAAAAGTGCGATGCGCAAAACCGCGCGAGTGATAAACATGCAAAACCGTGCGATGCGCAAAACTCCGCGAGTGATAAACTGCGCAAAACCGTGCGATGCGCAAAACAGCGCGACTGACAAACTGCGCAAAACAGTGCGATGCGCAAAAGCGCGCGAGTGATAAACTGCGCAAAACCGTGCGATGCGCAAAACAGCGCGACTGATAAACTGCGCAAAATCGTGCGATGCGCAAAACCGCGCGAGTGATAAATTGCGCAAAATCGTGCGATGCGCAAAACCGCGCGATTGATAAACTGCGCAAAAGGGTGCGATGCGCAAAACCGCGCGAGTGATAAACTGCGTAAAACCGTACGATGCGCAAAACCGCGCGAGTGATAAACTGCGCAAAACCGTGCGATGCGCAAAACTGGGCGAGTCATAAACTGCGAAAAACCGTGCGATGCGCAGAACGGCGCGACTGATAAACTGCGCAAAATCGTGCGATGCGCAAAACGGCGCGACTGATAAACTGCGCAAAACAGTGCGATGCGCAAAACCGCGCGAGTGATAAACTGCGCAAAATCGTGCGATGCGCAAAACCGCGCGATTGATAAACTGCGCAAAACGGTGAGATGCGCAAAACCGCGCGAGTGATAAACTGCGCAAAAACCGTGCGATGCGCAAAACTCCGCGAGTGATAAACTGCGCAAAACCGTGCGATGCGCAAAACGGCGCGACTGATAAACTACCCAAAACAGTGCGATGCGCAAAACCGCGCGAGTGATAAACTGCGCAAAACCGTGCTATGCGCAAAACCGCGCGAGTGATAAACCGCGCAAAACCGTGCGATGCGCAAAACGGCGGGAGTGATAAACTCCGTAAAACCGTGCGATGCGCAAAACCGCGCGAGTGATAAACTGCGCAAAATCGTCCGATGCGCAAAACCGCGCGATTGATAAACTGCGCAAAACCGTGCGATGCGCAAAACCGCGCGAGTGATAAACTGCGCAAAACCGTGCGATGCGCAAAACCGCGCGAGTCATAAACTGCGCAAAATCGTGCGATGCGCAAAACGGCGCGACTGATAAACTCCGCAAAATCGTGCGATGCGCAAAACCGCGCGAGTGATAAACTGCGCAAAATCGTGCGATGCGCAAAACCGCGCGATTGATAAACTGCGCAAAACGGTGAGATGCGCAAAACCGCGCGAGTGATAAACTGCGCAAAAACCGTGCGATGCGCAAAACTCCGCGAGTGATAAACTGCGCAAAACCGTGCGATGCGCAAAACGGCGCGACTGATAAACTACCCAAAACAGTGCGATGCGCAAAACCGCGCGAGTGATAAACCGCGCAAAATCGTGCGATGCGCAAAACGGCGGGAGTGATAAACTCCGCAAAACCGTGCGATGCGCAAAACCGCGCGAGTGATAAACTGCGCAAAATCGTCCGATGCACAAAACCGCGCGATTGATGAACTGCGCAAAACCGTGCGATGCGCAAAACCGCGCGAGTGATAAACTGCGCAAAACCGTGCGATGCGCAAAACCGTGCGACTGATAAACGGCGCAAAATCGTGCGATGCGCAAAGCCGCGCGAGTGATAAACTGCGCAAAATCGTGCGATGCGCAAAACCGCGCGATTGATAAACTGCGCAAAACGGTGCGATGCGCAAAACCGCGCGAGTAATAAACTGCGCAAAACCGTGCGATGCGAAAAACTGCGCGAGTGATAAACTTTCCAAAACTGTGCGATGCGCAAAACTGCGCTAGTGATAAACTGCGCAAAAAAGTGCGATGCGCAAAACCGCGCGAGTGATAAACATGCAAAACCGTGCGATGCGCAAAACTCCGCGAGTGATAAACTGCGCAAAACCGTGCGATGCGCAAAACGGCGCGACTGACAAACTGCGCAAAACAGTGCGATACGCAAAAGCGCGCGAGTGATAAACTGCGCAAAACCGTGCGATGCGCAAAAGCGCGCGAGTGATAAACTGCGCAAAATCGTGCTATGCGCAAAACGGCGGGAGTGATAAACTGCGCAAAACCGTGCGATGCGGAAAACGGCGCGACTGATAAACTGCGCAAAACCGTGCGATGCGCAAAACAGCGCGACTGATAAACTGCGCAAAATCGTGCGATGCGCAAAACCGCGCGAGTGATAAACTGCGCAAAATCGTACGATGCGCAAAACCGCGCGATTGATAAACTGCGCAAAACGGTGCGATGCGCAAAACCGCGCGAGTGATAAACTGCGTAAAACCGTACGATGCGCAAAACCGCGCGAGTGATAAACTGCGCAAAACCGTGCGATGCGCAAAACTGGGCGAGTCATAAACTGCGAAAAACCGTGCGATGCGCAGAACGGCGCGACTGATAAACTGCGCAAAATCGTGCGATGCGCAAAACGGCGCGACTGATAAACTGCGCAAAACAGTGCGATGCGCAAAACCGCGCGAGTGATAAACTGCGCAAAATAGTGCGATGCGCAAAACCGCGCGATTGATAAACTGCGCAAAACGGTGAGATGCGCAAAACCGCGCGAGTGATAAACTGCGCAAAAACCGTGCGATGCGCAAAACCGCGCGAGTGATAAACTGCGCAAAAACCGTGCGATGCGCAAAACTCCGCGAGTGATAAACTGCGCAAAACCGTGCGATGCGCAAAACCGCGCGAGTGATAAACTGCGCAAAACCGTGCGATGCGCAAAACCGCGCGAGTGATAAACTGCGCAAAACCGTGCTATGCGCAAAACCGCGCGAGTGATAAACCGCGCAAAATCGTGCGATGCGCAAAACGGCGGGAGTGATAAACTCCGCAAAACCGTGCGATGCGCAAAACCGCGCGAGTGATAAACTGCGCAAAATCGTACGATGCGCAAAACCGCGCGATTGATAAACTGCGCAAAAGGGTGCGATGCGCAAAACCGCGCGAGTGATAAACTGCGTAAAACCGCACGATGCGCAAAACCGCGCGAGTGATAAACTGCGCAAAACCGTGCGATGCGCAAAACTGCGCGAGTCATAAACTGCGAAAAACCGTGCGATGCGCAGAACGGCGCGACTGATAAACTGCGCAAAATCGTGCGATGCGCAAAACGGCGCGACTGATAGACTGCGCAAAACAGTGCGATGCGCAAAACCGCGCGAGTGATAAACTGCGCAAAATCGTGCGATGCGCAAAACCGCGCGATTGATAAACTGCGCAAAACGGTGAGATGCGCAAAACCGCGCGAGTGATAAACTCGGCAAAAACCGTGCGATGCGCAAAACTCCGCGAGTGATAAACTGCGCAAAACCGTGCGATGCGCAAAACGGCGCGACTGATAAACTACCCAAAACAGTGCGATGCGCAAAACCGCGCGAGTGATAAACCGCGCAAAATCGTGCGATGCGCAAAACGGCGGGAGTGATAAACTCCGCAAAACCGTGCGATGCGCAAAACCGCGCGAGTGATAAACTGCGCAAAATCGTCCGATGCACAAAACCGCGCGATTGATGAACTGCGCAAAACCGTGCGATGCGCAAAACCGCGCGAGTGATAAACTGCGCAAAACCGTGCGATGCGCAAAACCGTGCGACTGATAAACAGCGCAAAATCGTGCGATGCGCAAAGCCGCGCGAGTGATAAACTGCGCAAAATCGTGCGATGTGCAAAACCGCGCGATTGATAAACTGCGCAAAACGGTGCGATGCGCAAAACCGCGCGAGTAATAAACTGCGCAAAACCGTGCGATGCGAAAAACTGCGCGAGTGATAAACTTTCCAAAACTGTGCGATGCGCAAAACTGCGCTAGTGATAAACTGCGCAAAAAAGTGCGATGCGCAAAACCGCGCGAGTGATAAACATGCAAAACCGTGCGATGCGCAAAACTCCGCGAGTGATAAACTGCGCAAAACCGTGCGATGCGCAAAACGGCGCGACTGACAAACTGCGCAAAACAGTGCGATGCGCAAAAGCGCGCGAGTGATAAACTGCGCAAAATCGTGCGATGCGCAAAACGGCGGGAGTGATAAACTGCGCAAAACTGTGCGATGCGGAAAACGGCGCGACTGATAAACTGTGCAAAACCGTGCGATGCGCAAAACAGCGCGACTGATAAACTGCGCAAAATCGTGCGATGCGCAAAACCGCGCGAGTGATAAACTGCGCAAAATCGTGCGATGCGCAAAACCGCGCGATTGATAAACTGCGCAAAAGGGTGCGATGCGCAAAACCGCGCGAGTGATAAACTGCGTAAAACCGTACGATGCGCAAAACCGCGCGAGTGATAAACTGCGCAAAACCGTGCGATGCGCAAAACTGGGCGAGTCATAAACTGCGAAAAACCGTGCGATGCGCAGAACGGCGCGACTGATAAACTGCGCAAAATCGTGCGAAGCGCAAAACGGCGCGACTGATAAACTGCGCAAAACAGTGCGATGCGCAAAACCGCGCGAGTGATAAACTGCGCAAAATCGTGCGATGCGCAAAACCGCGCGATTGATAAACTGCGCAAAACGGTGAGATGCGCAAAACCGCGCGAGTGATAAACTGCGCAAAAACCGTGCGATGCGCAAAACTCCGCGAGTGATAAACTGCGCAAAACCGTGCGATGCGCAAAACGGCGCGACTGATAAACTACCCAAAACAGTGCGATGCGCAAAACCGCGCGAGTGATAAACTGCGCAAAACCGTGCTATGCGCAAAACCGCGCGAGTGATAAACCGCGCAAAACCGTGCGATGCGCAAAACGGCGGGAGTGATAAACTCCGTAAAACCGTGCGATGCGCAAAACCGCGCGAGTGATAAACTGCGCAAAATCGTCCGATGCGCAAAACCGCGCGATTGATAAACTGCGCAAAACCGTGCGATGCGCAAAACCGCGCGAGTGATAAACTGCGCAAAACCGTGCGATGCGCAAAACCGCGCGAGTCATAAACTGCGCAAAATCGTGCGATGCGCAAAACGGCGCGACTGATAAACTCCGCAAAATCGTGCGATGCGCAAAACCGCGCGAGTGATAAACTGCGCAAAATCGTGCGAGGCGCAAAACCGCGCGATTGATAAACTGCGCAAAACGGTGCGACGCGCAAAACCGCGCGAGTGATAAACTGCGCAAAACCGTGCGATGCGAAAAACTGCGCGAGTGATAAACTGCGCAAAACCGTGCGACGCGCAAAACCGCGCGAGTCATAAACTGCGCAAAACCGTGCGATGTGCAAAACGGCGCGACTGATAAACTGCGCAAAATCGTACGATGTGCAAAACCGCGCGAGTGATAAACTGCGCAAAATCGTCCGATGCGCAAAACCGCGCGAGTGATAAACTGCGCAAAACCGCGCGAGTGATAAACATGCAAAACCGTGCGATGCGCAAAACTCCGCGAATGATAAACTGCGCAAAACCGTGCGATGCGCAAAACGGCGCGACTGATAAACTGCCCAAAACAGTGCGATGCGCAAAACCGCGCGAGTGATAAACTGCGCAAAACCGTGCTATGCGCAAAACCTCGCGAGTGATAAACTGCGCAAAATCGTGCGATGCGCAAAACGGCGGGAGTGAGAAACTGCGCAAAACCGTGCAATGCGCAAAACCGCGGGATTGATAAACTGCGCAAAACCGTGCGATGCGCAAAACCGCGCGATTGATAAACTGCGCAAAACGGTGCGACGCGCAAAACCGCGCGAGTGATAAACTGCGCAAAACCGTGCGATGCGAAAAACTGCGCGAGTGATAAACTTTGCAAAACCGTGCGATGCGCAAAACCGCGCGAGTGATAAACTGCGCAAAACCGTGCGACGCGCAAAACCGCGCGAGTCATAAACTGCGCAAAACCGTGCGATGTGCAAAACCGCGCAAGTGATAAACTCCGCAAAATCGTGCCATGCGCAAAACGTCGCGACTGATAAATTGTGCAAAATCGTGCGATGCGCAAAACCGCGCGAGTGATAAACTGCGCACAATCGTACGATGCGCAAAACCGCGCGATTGATAAACTGCGCAAAGCCGTGCGATGCGCAAAACCGCGCGAGTGATAAACTGCGCAAAACCGTGCGATGCGCAAAATCGGGCGACTGATAAACGGCGCAAAATCGTGCGATGCGCAAAACCGCGCGAGTGATAAACTGCGCAAAATCGTGCGATGCGCAAAACCGCCCGATTGATAAACTGCGCAAAACGGTGCGATGCGCAAAACCGCGCGAGTAATAAACTGCGCAAAACCGTGCGATGCGAAAAACTGCGCGAGTGATAAACTTTCCAAAACTGTGCGATGCGCAAAACTGCGCTAGTGATAAACTGCGCAAAAAAGTGCGATGCGCAAAACCGCGCGAGTGATAAACATGCAAAACCGTGCGATGCGCCAAACTCCGCGAGTGATAAACTGCGCAAAACCGTGCGATGCGCCAAACGGCGCGACTGACAAACTGCGCAAAACAGTGCGATGCGCAAAAGCGCGCGAGTGATAAACTGCGCAAAACCGTGCGATGCGCAAAAGCGCGCGAGTGATAAACTGCGCAAAATCGTGCGATGCGCAAAACGGCGGGAGTGATAAACTGCGCAAAACCGTGCGATGCGGAAAACGGCGCGACTGATAAACTGCGCAAAACCGTGCGAAGCGCAAAACAGCGCGACTGATAAACTGCGCAAAATCGTGCGACGCGCAAAACCGCGCGAGTGATAAACTGCGCAAAATCGTACGATGCGCAAAACCGCGCGATTGATAAACTGCGCAAAAGGGTGCGATGCGCAAAACCGCGCGAGTGATAAACTGCGTAAAACCGTGCGATGCGCAAAACCGCGCGAGTGATAAACTGCACAAAACCGTGCGATGCCCAAAACTGCGCGAGTCATAAACTGCGAAAAACCGTGCGATGCGCAGAACGGCGCGACTGATAAACTGCGCAAAATCGTGCGATGCGCAAAACGGCGCGACTGATAAACTGCGCAAAACAGTGCGATGCGCAAAACCACGCGAGTGATAAACTGCGCAAAATCGCGCGATTGATAAACTGCGCAAAACGGTGAGATGCGCAAAACCGCGCGAGTGATAAACTGCGCAAAATCGTGCGATGCGAAAAACTGCGCGAGTGATAAACTTTTCAAAACCGTGCGATGCGCAAAACTGCGCTGGTGATAAACTGCGAAAAACAGTGCGATGCGCAAAACCGCGCGAGTGATAAACATGCAAAACCGTGCGATGCGCAAAACTCCGCGGGTGATAAACTGCGCAAAACCGTGCGATGCGCAAAACGGCGCGACTGATAAACTACCCAAAACAGTGCGATGCGCAAAACCGCGCGAGTGATAAACTGCGCAAAATCGTGCTATGCGCAAAATCGCGCGAGTGATAAACTGCGCAAAATCGTGCGATGCGCAAAACGGCGGGAGTGATAAACTCCGCAAAACCGTGCGATGCGCAAAGCCGCGTGAGTGATAAACTGCGCAAAATCGTGCGAGGCGCAAAACCGCGCGATGGATAAACTGCGCAAAACGGTGCGACGCGCAAAACCGCGCGAGTGATAAACTGCGCAAAACCGTGCGATGCGAAAAACTGCGCGAGTGATAAACTTTGCAAAACCGTGCGATGCGCAAAACCGCGCGAGTGATAAACTGCGCAAAACCGTGCTATGCGCAAAACCGCGCGAGTGATAAACTGCGCAAAATCGTGCGATGCGCAAAACGGCGGGAGTGATAAACTGCGCAAAACCGTGCAATGCGCAAAACCGCGTGATTGATAAACTGCGCAGAACCGTGCGATGCGCAAAACCGCGCGAGTGATAAACTGCGCAAAACCGTGCGATGCGCAAAACTCCGCGAGTGATAAACTGCGCAAAACCGTGCGATGCGCAAAACGGCGCGACTGATAAACTACCCAAAACAGTGCGATGCGCAAAACCGCGCGAGTGATAAACTGCGCAAAACCGTGCGATGCGCAAAACCGCGCGAGTGATAAACCGCGCAAAATCGTGCGATGCGCAAAACGGCGGGAGTGATAAACTCCGCAAAACCGTGCGATGCGCAAAACCGCGCGAGTGATAAACTGCGCAAAATCGTACGATGCGCAAAACCGCGCGATTGATAAACTGCGCAAAAGGGTGCGATGCGCAAAACCGCGCGAGTGATAAACTGCGTAAAACCGCACGATGCGCAAAACCGCGCGAGTGATAAACTGCGCAAAACCGTGCGATGCGCAAAACTGCGCGAGTCATAAACTGCGAAAAACCGTGCGATGCGCAGAACGGCGCGACTGATAAACTGCGCAAAATCGTGCGATGCGCAAAACGGCGCGACTGATAAACTGCGCAAAACAGTGCGATGCGCAAAACCGCGCGAGTGATAAACTGCGCAAAATCGTGCGATGCGCAAAACCGCGCGATTGATAAACTGCGCAAAACGGTGAGATGCGCAAAACCGCGCGAGTGATAAACTGCGCAAAAACCGTGCGATGCGCAAAACTCCGCGAGTGATAAACTGCGCAAAACCGTGCGATGCGCAAAACGGCGCGACTGATATACTACCCAAAACAGTGCGATGCGCAAAACCGCGCAAAATCGTGCGATGCGCAAAACGGCGGGAGTGCTAAACTCCGCAAAACCGTGCGATGCGCAAAACCGCGCGAGTGATAAACTGCGCAAAATCGTCCGATGCACAAAACCGCGCGATTGATGAACTGCGCAAAACCGTGCGATGCGCAAAACCGCGCGAGTGATAAACTGCGCAAAACCGTGCGATGCGCAAAACCGTGCGACTGATAAACAGCGCAAAATCGTGCGATGCGCAAAGCCGCGCGAGTGATAAACTGCGCAAAATCGTGCGATGTGCAAAACCGCGCGATTGATAAACTGCGCAAAACGGTGCGATGCGCAAAACCGCGCGAGTAATAAACTGCGCAAAACCGTGCGATGCGAAAAACTGCGCGAGTGATAAACTTTCCAAAACTGTGCGATGCGCAAAACTGCGCTAGTGATAAACTGCGCAAAAAAGTGCGATGCGCAAAACCGCGCGAGTGATAAACATGCAAAACCGTGCGATGCGCAAAACTCCGCGAGTGATAAACTGCGCAAAACCGTGCGATGCGCAAAACGGCGCGACTGACAAACTGCGCAAAACAGTGCGATGCGCAAAAGCGCACGAGTGATAAACTGCGCAAAATCGTGCGATGCGCAAAACGGCGGGAGTGATAAACTGCGCAAAACTGTGCGATGCGGAAAACGGCGCGACTGATAAACTGTGCAAAACCGTGCGATGCGCAAAACAGCGCGACTGATAAACTGCGCAAAATCGTGCGATGCGCAAAACCGCGCGAGTGATAAACTGCGCAAAATCGTGCGATGCGCAAAACCGCGCGATTGATAAACTGCGCAAAAGGGTGCGATGCGCAAAACCGCGCGAGTGATAAACTGCGTAAAACCGTACGATGCGCAAAACCGCGCGAGTGATAAACTGCGCAAAACCGTGCGATGCGCAAAACTGGGCGAGTCATAAACTGCGAAAAACCGTGCGATGCGCAGAACGGCGCGACTGATAAACTGCGCAAAATCGTGCGAAGCGCAAAACGGCGCGACTGATAAACTGCGCAAAACAGTGCGATGCGCAAAACCGCGCGAGTGATAAACTGCGCAAAATCGTGCGATGCGCAAAACCGCGCGATTGATAAACTGCGCAAAACGGTGAGATGCGCAAAACCGCGCGAGTGATAAACTGCGCAAAAACCGTGCGATGCGCAAAACTCCGCGAGTGATAAACTGCGCAAAACCGTGCGATGCGCAAAACGGCGCGACTGATAAACTACCCAAAACAGTGCGATGCGCAAAACCGCGCGAGTGATAAACTGCGCAAAACCGTGCTATGCGCAAAACCGCGCGAGTGATAAACCGCGCAAAACCGTGCGATGCGCAAAACGGCGGGAGTGATAAACTCCGCAAAACCGTGCGATGCGCAAAACCGCGCGAGTGACAAACTGCGCAAAATCGTCCGATGCGCAAAACCGCGCGATTGATAAACTGCGCAAAACCGTGCGATGCGCAAAACCGCGCGAGTGATAAACTGCGCAAAACCGTGCGATGCGCAAAACCGCGCGAGTCATAAACTGCGCAAAATCGTGCGATGCGCAAAACGGCGCGACTGATAAACTCCGCAAAATCGTGCTATGCGCAAAACCGCGCGAGTGATAAACTGCGCAAAATCGTGCGAGGCGCAAAACCGCGCGATTGATAAACTGCGCAAAACGGTGCGACGCGCAAAACCGCGCGAGTGATAAACTGCGCAAAACCGTGCGATGCGAAAAACTGCCCGAGTGATAAACTGCGCAAAACCGTGCGACGCGCAAAACCGCGCGAGTCATAAACTGCGCAAAACCGTGCGATGTGCAAAACGGCGCGACTGATAAACTGCGCAAAATCGTACGATGTGCAAAACCGCGCGAGTGATAAACTGCGCAAAATCGTCCGATGCGCAAAACCGCGCGAGTGATAAACTGCGCAAAACCGCGCGATGCGAAAAACCGCGCGAGTGATAAACTGCGCAAAACCGTGCGACGCGCAAAACCGCGCGAGTCACAAACTGCGCAAAACCGTGCGATGTGCAAAACGGCGCGACTGATAAACTGCGCAAAATCGTACGATGTGCAAAACCGCGCGAGTGATAAACTGCGCAAAATCGTCCGATGCGCAAAACCGCGCGAGTGATAAACTGCGCAAAACCGCGCGAGTGATAAACATGCAAAACCATGCGATGCGCAAAACTCCGCGAATGATAAACTGCGCAAAACCGTGCGATGCGCAAAACGGCGCGACTGATAAACTGCCCAAAACAGTGCGATGCGCAAAACCGCGCGAGTGATAAACTGCGCAAAACCGTGCTATGCGCAAAACCGCGCGAGTGATAAACTGCGCAAAATCGTGCGATGCGCAAAACGGCGGGAGTGATAAACTGCGCAAAACCGTGCAATGCGCAAAACCGCGGGATTGATAAACTGCGCAAAACCGTGCGATGCGCAAAACCGCGCGAGTGATAAATTGCGCAAAACCGTGCGATGCGCAAAACCGCGCGAGTCATAAACTGCGCAAAACCGTGCGATGCGCAAAACGGCGCGACTGATAAACTCCGCAAAATCGTGCGATGCGCAAAACCGCGCGAGTGATAAACTGCGCAAAATCGTGCGATGCGCAAAACCGCGCGATTGATAAACTGCGCAAAACGGTGCGACGCGCAAAACTGCGCGAGTGATAAACTGCGCAAAACCGTGCGATGCGAAAAACTGCGCGAGTGATAAACTTTGCAAAACCGTGCGATGCGCAAAACCGCGCGAGTGATAAACTGCGCAAAACCGTGCGACGCGCAAAACCGCGCGAGTCATAAACTGCGCAAAACCGTGCGATGTGCAAAACGGCGCGAGTGATAAACTCCGCAAAATCGTGCGATGCGCAAAACGGCGCGACTGATAAATTGTGCAAAATCGTGCGATGCGCAAAACCGAGCGAGTGATAAACTGCGCACAATCGTACGATGTGCAAAACCGCGCGATTGATAAACTGCGCAAAGCCGTGCGATGCGCAAAACCGCGCGAGTGATAAACTGCGCAAAACCGTGCGATGCGCAAAACCGTGCGACTGCTAAACGGCGCAAAATCGTGCGATGCGCAAAACCGCGCGAGTGATAAACTGCGCAAAATCGTGCGATGCGCAAAACCGCGCGATTGATAAACTGCGCAAAACGGTGCGATGCGCAAAACCGCGCGAGTAATAAACTGCGCAAAACCGTGCGATGCGAAAAACTGCGCGAGTGATAAACTTTCCAAAACTGTGCGATGCGCAAAACTGCGCTAGTGATAAACTGCGCAAAAAAGTGCGATGCGCAAAACCGCGCGAGTGATAAACATGCAAAACCGTGCGATGCGCAAAACTCCGCGAGTGATAAACTGCGCAAAACCGTGCGATGCGCCAAACGGCGCGACTGACAAACTGCGCAAAACAGTGCGATGCGCAAAAGCGCGCGAGTGATAAACTGCGCAAAACCGTGCGATGCGCAAAAGCGCGCGAGTGATAAACTGCGCAAAATCGTGCGATGCGCAAAACGGCGGGAGTGATAAACTGCGCAAAACCGTGCGATGCGGAAAACGGCGCGACTGATAAACTGCGCAAAACCGTGCGATGCGCAAAACAGCGCGACTGATAAACTGCGCAAAATCGTGCGATGTGCAAAACCGCGCGAGTGATAAACTGCGCAAAATCGTACGATGCGCAAAACCGCGCGATTGATAAACTGCGCAAAAGGGTGCGATGCGCAAAACCGCGCGAGTGATAAACTGCGTAAAACCGTGCGATGCGCAAAACCGCGCGAGTGATAAACTGCGCAAAACCGTGCGATGCACAAAACTGCGCGAGTCATAAACTGCGAAAAACCGTGCGATGCGCAGAACGGCGCGACTGATAAACTGCGCAAAATCGTGCGATGCGCAAAACGGCGCGACAGATAAACTGCGCAAAACAGTGCGATGCGCAAAACCACGCGAGTGATAAACTGCGCAAAATCGTGCGATGCGCAAAACCGCGCGATTGATAAACTGCGCAAAACGGTGAGATGCGCAAAATCGCGCGAGTGATAAACATGCAAAACCGTGCGATGCGCAAAACTCCGCGAGTGATAAACTGCGCAAAACCGTGCGATGCGCCAAACGGCGCGACTGACAAACTGCGCAAAACAGTGCGATGCGCAAAAGCGCGCGAGTGATAAACTGCGCAAAACCGTGCGATGCGCAAAAGCGCGCGAGTGATAAACTGCGCAAAATCGTGCGATGCGCAAAACGGCGGGAGTGATAAACTATACAAAACCGTGCGATGCGGAAAACGGCGCGACTGATAAACTGCGCAAAACCGTGCGATGCTCAAAACAGCGCGACTGATAAACTGCGCAAAATCGTGCGATGTGCAAAACCGCGCGAGTGATAAACTGCGCAAAATCGTACGATGCGCAAAACCGCGCGATTGATAAACTGCGCAAAAGGGTGCGATGCGCAAAACCGCGCGAGTGATAAACTGCGTAAAACCGTGCGATGCGCAAAACCGCGCGAGTGATAAACTGCGCAAAACCGTGCGATGCACAAAACTGCGCGAGTCATAAACTGCGAAAAACCGTGCGATGCGCAGAACGGCGCGACTGATAAACTGCGCAAAATCGTGCGATGCGCAAAACGGCGCGACAGATAAACTGCGCAAAACAGTGCGATGCGCAAAACCACGCGAGTGATAAACTGCGCAAAATCGTGCGATGCGCAAAACCGCGCGAGTGATAAACTGCGCAAAATCGTGCGATGCGAAAAACTGCGCGAGTGATAAACTTTTCAAAACCGTGCGATGCGCAAAACTGCGCTGGTGATAAACTGCGCAAAACAGTGCGATGCGCAAAACCGCGCGAGTGATAAACATGCAAAACCGTGCGATGCGCAAAACTCCGCGAGTGATAAACTGCGCAAAACCGTGCGATGCGCAAAACGGCGCGACTGATAAACAACCCAAAACAGTGCGATGCGCAAAACCGCGGGAGTGATAAACTGCGCAAAACCGTGCTATGCGCAAAATCGCGCGAGTGATAAACTGCGCAAAATCGTGCGATGCGCAAAACGGCGGGAGTGATAAACTCCGCAAAACCGTGCGATGCGCAAAGCCGCGTGAGTGATAAACTGCGCAAAATCGTGCGAGGCGCAAAACCGCGCGATGGATAAACTGCGCAAAACGGTGCGACGCGCAAAACCGCGCGAGTGATAAACTGCGCAAAACCGTGCGATGCAAAAAACTGCGCGAGTGATAAACTTTGCAAAACCGTACGATGCGCAAAACCGCGCGAGTGATAAACTGCGCAAAACCGTGCGACGCGCAAAACCGCGCGAGTGATAAACTGCGCAAAACCGCGCGAGTGATAAACATGCAAAACCGTGCGATGCGCAAAACTCCGCGAATGATAAACTGCGCAAAACCGTGCGATGCGCAAAACGGCGCGACTGATAAACTGCCCAAAACAGTGCGATGCGCAAAACCGCGCGAGTGATAAACTGCGCAAAACCGTGCTATGCGCAAAACCGCGCGAGTGATAAACTGCGCAAAATCGTGCGATGCGCAAAACGGCGGGAGTGATAAACTGCGCAAAACCGTGCAATGCGCAAAACCGCGGGATTGATAAACTGCGCAAAACCGTGCGATGCGCAAAACCGCGCGAGTGATAAACTGCGCAAAACCGTGCGATGCGCAAAACCGCGCGAGTCATAAACTGCGCAAAACCGTGCGATGCCCAAAATGGCGTGACTGATAAACTCCGCAAAATCGTGCGATGCGCAAAACCGCGCGAGTGATAAACTGCGCAAAATCGTGCGATGCGCAAAACCGCGCGATTGATAAACTGCGCAAAACGGTGCGACGCGCAAAACCGCGCGAGTGATAAACTGCGCAAAACCGTGCGATGCGAAAAACTGCGCGAGTGATAAACTTTGCAAAACCGTGCGATGCGCAAAACCGCGCGAGTGATAAACTGCGCAAAACCGTGCGACGCGCAAAACCGCGCGAGTCATAAACTGCGCAAAACCGTGCGATGTGCAAAACGGCGCGAGTGATAAACTCCGCAAAACCGTGCGATGCGCAAAACGGCGCGACTGATAAATTGTGCAAAATCGTGCGATGCGCAAAACCGCGCGAGTGATAAACTGCGCACAATCGTACGATGCGCAAAACCGCGCGATTGATAAACTGCGCAAAGCCGTGCGATGCGCAAAACCGCGCGAGTGATAAACTGCGCAAAACCGTGCGATGCGCAAAACCGTGCGACTGATAAACGGCGCAAAATCGTGCGATGCGCAAAACCGCGCGAGTGATAAACTGCGCAAAATCGTGCGATGCGCAAAACCGCGCGATTGATAAACTGCGCAAAACGGTGCGATGCGCAAAACCGCGCGAGTAATAAACTGCGCAAAACCGTGCGATGCGAAAAACTGCGCAAGTGATAAACTTTCCAAAACTGTGCGATGCGCAAAACTGCGCTAGTGATAAACTGCGCAAAAAAGTGCGATGCGCAAAACCGCGCGAGTGATAAACATGCAAAACCGTGCGATACGCAAAACTCCGCGAGTGATAAACTGCGCAAAACCGTGCGATGCGCAAAACGGCGCGACTGACAAACTGCGCAAAACAGTGCGATGCGCAAAAGCGCGCGAGTGATAAACTGCGCAAAACCGTGCGATGCGCAAAAGCGCGCGAGTGATAAACTGCGCAAAATCGTGCGATGCGCAAAACGGCGGGATTGATAAACTGCGCAAAACCGTGCGATGCGGAAAACGGCGCGACTGATAAACTGCGCAAAACCGTGCGATGCGCAAAACAGCGCGACTGATAAACTGCGCAAAATCGTGCGATGCGCAAAACCGCGCGAGTGATAAACTGCGCAAAATCGTACGATGCGCAAAACCGCGCGATTGATAAACTGCGCAAAAGGGTGCGATGCGCAAAACCGCGCGAGTGATAAACTGCGTAAAACCGTACGATGCGCAAAACCGCGCGAGTGATAAACTGCGCAAAACCGTGCGATGCGCAAAACTGCGCGAGTCATAAACTGCGAAAAATCGTGCGATGCGCAGAACGGCGCGACTGATAAACTGCGCAAAATCGTGCGATGCGCAAAACGGCGCGACTGATAAACTGCGCAAAACAGTGCGATGCGCAAAACCGCGCGAGTGATAAACTGCGCAAAATCGTGCGATGCGCAAAACCGCGCGATTGATAAACTGCGCAAAACGGTGAGATGCGCAAAACCGCGCGAGTGATAAACTGCGCAACAACCGTGCGATGCGCAAAACTCCGCGAGTGATAAACTGCGCAAAACCGTGCGATGCGCAAAGCGGGGGCGACTGATAAACTACCCAAAACAGTGCGATGCGCAAAATCGAGCGAGTGATAAACCGCGCAAAATCGTGCGATGCGCAAAACGGCGGGAGTGATAAACTCCGCAAAACCGTGCGATGCGCAAAACCGCGCGAGTGATAAACTGCGCAAAATCGTCCGATGCGCAAAACCGCGCGATTGATAAACTGCGCAAAACCGTGCGATGCGCAAAACCGCGCGACTGATAAACGGCGCAAAATCGTGCGATGCGCAAAGCCGCGCGAGTGATTAACTGCGCAAAATCGTGCGATGCGCAAAACCGCGCGATTGATAAACTGCGTAAAACGGTGCGATGCGCAAAACCGCGCGAGTAATAAACTGCGCAAAACCGTGCGATGCGAAAAACTGCGCGAGTGATAAACTTTCCAAAACTGTGCGATGCGCAAAACTGCGCTAGTGATAAACTGCGCAAAAAAGTGCGATGCGCAAAACCGCGCGAGTGATAAACATGCAAAACCGTGCGATGCGCAAAACTCCGCGAGTGATAAACTGCGCAAAACCGTGCGATGCGCAAAACGGCGCGACTGACAAACTGCGCAAAACAGTGCGATGCGCAAAAGCGCGCGAGTGATAAACTGCGCAAAACCGTGCGATGCGCAAAAGCGCGCGAGTGATAAACTGCGCAAAATCGTGCGATGCGCAAAACGGCAGGAGTGATAAACTGCGCAAAACCGTGCGATGCGGAAAACGGCGCGACTGATAAACTGCGCAAAACCGTGCGATGCGCAAAACGGCGCGACTGATAAACTGCGCAAAATCGTGCGATGCGCAAAACCGCACGAGTGATAAACTGCGCAAAATCGTACGATGCGCAAAACCGCGCGATTGATAAACTGCGCAAAACCGCGCGATGCGCAAAACCGCGCGAGTGATAAACTGCGTAAAACCGTACGATGCGCAAAACCGCGCGAGGGATAAACTGCGCAAAACCGTGCGATGCGCAAAACTGCGCGAGTCATAAACTGCGAAAAACCGTGCGATGCGCAGAACGGCGCGACTGATAAACTGCGCAAAATCGTGCGATGCGCAAAACGGCGCGACTGATAAACTGCGCAAAACAGTGCGATGCGCAAAACCGCGGGAGTGATAAACTACGCAAAATCGTGCGATGCGCAAAACCGCGCGATTGATAAACTGCGCAAAACGGTGAGATGCGCAAAACCGCGCGAGTGATAAACTGCGCAAAAACCGTGCGATGCGCAAAACTCCGCGAGTGATAAACTGCGCAAAACCGTGCGATGCGCAAAACGGCGCGACTGATAAACTACCCAAAACAGTGCGATGCGCAAAACCGCGCGAGTGATAAACTGCGCAAAACCGTGGTATGCGCAAAACCGCGCGAGTGATAAACCGCGCAAAATCGTGCGATGCGCAAAACGGCGGGAGTGATAAACTCCGCAAAACCGTGCGATGCGCAAAACCGCGCGAGTGATAAACTGCGCAAAATCGTCCGATACGCAAAACCGCGCGATTGATAAACTGCGCAAAACCGTGCGATGCGCAAAACCGCGCGAGTGATAAACTGCGCAAAACCGTGCGATGCGCAAAACCGCGCGAGTCATAAACTGCGCAAAACCGTGCGATGCGCAAAACGGCGCGACTGATAAACTCCGCAAAATCGTGCGATGCGCAAAACCGCGCGAGTGATAAACTGCGCAAAATCGTGCGAGGCGCAAAACCGCGCGATTGATAAACTGCGCAAAACGGTGCGACGCGCAAAACCGCGCGAGTGATAAACTGCGCAAAACCGTGCGATGCGAAAAACTGCGCGAGTGATAAACTGCGCAAAACCGTGCGATGCGCAAAACCGCGCGAGTGATAAACTGCGCAAAACCGTGCGACGCGCAAAACCGCGCGAGTCATAAACTGCGCAAAACCGTGCGATGTGCAAAACGGCGCGACTGATAAACTGCGCAAAATCGTACGATGTGCAAAACCGCGCGAGTGATAAACTGCGCAAAAGCGTCCGATGCGCAAAACCGCGCGATTGATAAACTGCGCAAAACCGTGCGATGCGCAAAACCGCGCGAGTGATAAACTGCGCAAAACCGTGCGATGCGCAAAACCGCGCGAGTCATAAACTGCGCAAAACCGTGCGATGCGCAAAACGGCGCGAGTGATAAACTGCGCAAAACCGTGCGATGCGAAAAAACGGCGCGAGTGATAAACTTTGCAAAACCGTGCCATGCGCAAAACCGCGCGAGTGATAAACTGCGCAAAACCGCGCGAGTGATAAACATGCAAAACCGTGTGATGCGCAAAACTCCGCGAATGATAAACTGCGCAAAACCGTGCGATGCGCAAAACGGCGCGACTGATAAACTGCCCAAAACAGTGCGATGCGCAAAACCGCGCGAGTGATAAACTGCGCAAAACCGTGGTATGCGCAAAACCGCGCGAGTGATAAACTGCGCAAAATCGTGCGATGCGCAAAACGGCCGGAGTGATAAACTGCGCAAAACCGTGCAATGCGCAAAACCGCGTGATTGATAAACTGCGCAAAACCGTGCGATGCGCAAAACCGCGCGAGTGATAAACTGCGCAAAACCGTGCGATGCGCAAAACCGCGCGAGTCATAAACTGCGCAAAACCGTGCGATGCGCAAAACGGCGCGACTGATAAACTACACAAAACAGTGCGATGCGCAAAACCGCGCGAGTGATAAACTGCGCAAAACCGTGCTCTGCGCAAAATCGCGCGAGTGATAAACTGCGCAAAATCGTGCGATGCGCAAAACGGCGGGAGTGATAAACTCCGCAAAACCGTGCGATGCGCAAAGCCGCGTGAGTGATAAACTGCGCAAAATCGTGCGAGGCGCAAAACCGCGCGATGGATAAACTGCGCAAAACGGTGCGACGCGCAAAACCGCGCGAGTGATAAACTGCGCAAAACCGTGCGATGCGAAAAACTGCGCGAGTGATAAACTTTGCAAAACCGTGCGATGCGCAAAACCGCGCGAGTGATAAACTGCGCAAAACCGTGCGACGCGCAAAACCGCGCGAGTCATAAACTGCGCAAAACCGTGCGAAGTGCAAAACGGCGCGACTGATAAACTGCGCAAAATCGTACGATGTCCAAAACCGCGCGAGTGATAAACTGCGCAAAATCGTCCGATGCGCAAAACCGCGCGATTGATAAACTGCGCAAAACCGTGCGATGCGCAAAACCGCGCGAGTCATAAACTGCGCAAAACCGTGCGATATGCAAAACGGCGCGAGTGATAAACTGCGCAAAAACGTGCGATGCGAAAAACGGCGCGAGTGATAAACTTTGCAAAACCGTGCCATGCGCAAAACCGCGCGAGTGATAAACTGCGCAAAACCGCGCGAGTGATAAACATGCAAAACCGTGCGATGCGCAAAACTCCGCGAATGATAAACTGCGCAAAACCGTGCGATGCGCAAAACGGCGCGACTGAAAAACTGCCCAAAACAGTGCGATGCGCAAAACCGCGCGAGTGATAAACTGCGCAAAACCGTGCAATGCGCAAAACCGCGCGAGTGATAAACTGCGCAAAAGCGTGCGATGCGCAAAACGGCGGGAGTGATAAACAGCGCAAAACCGTGCAATGCGCAAAACCGCGTGATTGATAAACTGCGCAAAACCGTGCGATGCGCAAAACCGCGCGAGTGATAAACTGCGCAAAACCGTTCGATGCGCAAAACCGCGCGAGTCATAAACTGCGCAAAACCGTGCGATGCGCAAAATGGCGTGACTGATAAACTCTGCAAAATCGTGCGATGCGCAAAACCGCACGAGTGATAAACTGCGCAAAATCGTGCGATGCGCAAAACCGCGCGATTGATAAACTGCGCAAAACGGTGCGACGCGCAAAACCGCGCGAGTGATAAACTGCGCAAAACCGTGCGATGCGAAAAACTGCGCGAGTGATAAACTTTGCAAAACCGTGCGATGCGCAAAACCGCGCGAGTGATAAACTGCGCAAAACCGTGCGACGCGCAAAACCGCGCGAGTCATAAACTGCGCAAAACCGTGCGATGTGCAAAACGGCGCGAGTGATAAACTCCGCAAAACCGTGCGATGCGCAAAACGGCGCGACTGATAAATTGTGCAAAATCGTGCGATGCGCAAAACCGCGCGAGTGATAAACTGCGCACAATCGTACGATGCGCAAAACCGCGCGATTGATAAACTGCGCAAAGCCGTGCGATGCGCAAAACCGCGCGAGTGATAAACTGCGCAAAACCGTGCGATGCGCAAAACCGTGCGACTGATAAACGGCGCAAAATCGTGCGATGCGCAAAACCGCGCGAGTGATAAACTGCGCAAAATCGTGCGATGCGCAAAACCGGGCGACTGATAAACGGCGCAAAATCGTGCGATGCGCAAAACCGCGCGAGTGATAAACTGCGCAAAATCGTGCGATGCGCAAAACCGCGCGATTGATAAACTGCGCAAAACGGTGCGATGCGCAAAACCGCGCGAGTAATAAACTGCGCAAAACCGTGCGATGCGAAAAACTGCGCGAGTGATAAACTTTCCAAAACTGTGCGATGCGCAAAACTGCGCTAGTGATAAACTGCGCAAAAAAGTGCGATGCGCAAAACCGCGCGAGTGATAAACATGCAAAACCGTGCGATGCGCAAAACTCCGCGAGTGATAAACTGCGCAAAACCGTGCGATGCGCAAAACGGCGCGACTGACAAACTGCGCAAAACAGTGCGATGCGCAAAAGCGCGCGAGTGATAGACTGCGCAAAATCGTGCGATGCGAAAAACTGCGCGAGTGATAAACTTTTGAAAACCGTGCGATGCGCAAAACTGCGCTGGTGATAAACTGCGCAAAACAATGCGATGCGCAAAACCGCGCGAGTGATAAACATGCAAAACCGTGCGACGCGCAAAACTCCGCGAGTGATAAACTGCGCAAAACCGTGCGATGCGCAAAACGGCGCGAGTGATAAACTTTGCAAAACCGTGCGATGCGCAAAACCGCGCGAGTGATAAACTGCGCAAAACCGTGCTATGCGCAAAACCGCGTGAGTGATAAACCGCGCAAAATCGTGCGATGCGCAAAACGGCGGGAGTGATAAACTCCGCAAAACCGTGCGATGCGCAAAACGGCGCGACTGATAAATTGTGCAAAATCGTGCGATGCGCAAAACCGCGCGATTGATAAATTGCGCAAAACCGTGCGATGCGCAAAACCGCGCGAGTGATAAACTGCGCAAAACCGTGCGATGCGTAAAACCGTGCGACTGATAAACTCCGCAAAATCGTGCGATGCGCAAAACCGCGCGAGTGATAAACTGCGCAAAATCGTGCGATGCGCAAAACCGCGCGATTGATAAACTGCGCAAAACGGTGTGATGCGCAAAACCGCGCGAGTAATAAACTGCGCAAAACCGTGCGATGCGAAAAACTGCGCGAGTGATAAACTTTCCAAAACTGTGCGATGCGCAAAACTGCGCTAGTGATAAACTGCGCGAAAAAGTGCGATGCGCAAAACCGCGCGAGTGATAAACATGCAAAACCGTGCGATGCGCAAAACTCCGCGAGTGATAAACTGCGCAAAACCGTGCGATGCGCAAAACAGCGCGACTGACAAACTGCGCAAAACAGTGCGATGCGCAAAAGCGCGCGAGTGATAAACTGCGCAAAACCGTGCGATGCGCAAAAGCGCGCGAGTGATAAACTGCGCAAAATCGTGCGATGCGCAAAACGGCGGGAGTGATAAACTGCGCAAAACCGTGCGATGCGGAAAACGGCGCGACTGATAAACTGCGCAAAACCGTGCGATGCGCAAAACAGCGCGACTGATAAACTGCGCAAAATCGTGCGATGCGCAAAACCGCGCGAGTGATAAACTGCGCAAAATCGTACGATGCGCAAAACCGCGCGATTGATAAACTGCGCAAAAGGGTGCGATGCGCAAAACCGCGCGAGTGATAAACTGCGCAAAAGGGTGCGATGCGCAAAACCGCGCGAGTGATAAACTGCACAAAACCGTGCGATGCGCAAAACTGCGCGAGTCATAAACTGCGAAAAACCGTGCGATGCGCAGAACGGCGCGACTGATAAACTGCGCAAAATCGTGCGATGCGCAAAACGGCGCGACTGATATACTGCGCAAAACAGTGCGATGCGCAAAATCCCGCGAGTGATAGACTGCGCAAAATCGTGCGATGCGCAAAACTGCGCGAGTGATAAACTTTTCAAAACCGTGCGATGCGCAAAACTGCGCTGGTGATAAACTACGCAAAACAGTGCGATGCGCAAAACCGCGCGAGTGATAAACATGCAAAACCGTGCGATGCGCAAAACTCCGCGAGTGATGAACTGCGCAAAACCGTGCGATGCGCAAAACGGCGCGACTGATAAACTACCCAAAACAGTGCGATGCGCAAAACCGCGCGAGTGATAAACTGCGCAAAACCGTGCTATGCGCAAAACCGCGCGAGTGATAAACTGCGCAAAATCGTGCGATGCGCAAAACGGCGGGAGTGATAAACTCCGCAAAACCGTGTGATGCGCAATACCGCGCGAGTGATAAACTGCGCAAAATCGTCCGATGCGCAAAACCGCGCGATTGATAAACTGCGCAAAACCGTGCGATGCGCAAAACCGCGCGAGTGATAAACTGCGCAAAACCGTGCGATGCGCAAAACCGCGCGAGTCATAAACTGCGCAAAACCATGCGATGCGCAAAACGGCGCGACTGATAAACTCCGCAAAATCGTGCGATGCGCAAAACCGCGCGAGTGATAAACTGCGCAAAATCGTGCGAGGCGCAAAACCGCGCGAGTGATAAACTGCGCAAAACCGTGCGATGCGAAAAACTGCGCGAGTGATAAACTTTGCAAAACCGTGCGATGCGCAAAAACGTGCGATGCGAAAAACTGCGCGAGTGATAAACTTTGCAAAACCGTGCGATGCGCAAAACCGCGCGAGTGATAAACTGCGCAAAACCGTGCGACGCGCAAAACCGCGCGAGTCATAAACTGCGCAAAACCGTGCGAGTGATAAACTGCGCAAAACCGCGCGAGTCATAAACTGCGCAAAACCGTGCGATGTGCAAAACGGCGCGACTGATAAACTGCGCAAAATCGTACGATGTCCAAAACCGCGCGAGTGATAAACTGCGCAAAATCGTCCGATGCGCAAAACCGCGCGATTGATAAACTGCGCAAAACCGTGCGATGCGCAAAACCGCGCGAGTGATAAACTGCGCAAAACCGTGCGATGCGCAAAACCGCGCGAGTGATAAACTTTGCAAAACCGTGCGACGCGCAAAACCGCGCGAGTGATAAACTGCGTAAAACCGTGCGACGCGCAAAACCGCGCGAGTCATAAACTGCGTAAAACCGTGCGACGCGCAAAACCGCGCGAGTGATAAACTGCGTAAAATCGTGCGACGCGCAAAACCGCGCGAGTCATAAACTGCGCAAAACCGTACGATGCGCAAAACGGCGTGACGGATAAACTGCGCAAAAGGGTGCGATGCGCAAAACCGCGCGAGTGATAAACTGCGCAAAAGGGTGCGATGCGCAAAACCGCGCAAGTGATAAACTGCGCAAAACCGTGCGATGCGCAAAACGGCGCGATTGATAAACTGCACAAAATCGTGCGAGGCGGAAAACCGCGCGAGTGATAAACTGCGCAAAATCGCGCGATGCGCAAAACCGCGCGATTGATAAATTGCGCAAAACGGTGCGACGCGCAAAACCGCGCGAGTGATAAACTGCGCAAAACCGTGCGATGCGAAAAACTGCGCGAGTGATAAACTTTGCAAAACCGTGCGATGCGTAAAACTGCGCTAGTGATAAACTGCGCAAAACAGTGCGATGCGCAAAACCGCGCGAGTGATAAACTGCGCAAAACCGTGCGATGCGCAAAACTCCGCGAGTGATAAAGTGCGCAAAACTGTGCGATGCGCAAAACAGCGCGACTGATAAACTGCGCAAAACAGTGCGATGCGCAAAACCGCGCGACTGATAAACAGTGCAAAATCGTGCGATGCGCAAAACCGCGCGAGTGATAAACTGTGCAAAATCGTGCGATGCGCAAAACCGCGCGATTGATAAACTGCGCAAAATCGTTCGATGCGCAAAACCGCGGGAGTGATAAACTGCGCAAAATCGTGCGATGCGCAAAACCGCGCGAGTCATAAACTGCGCAAAACCGTGCGATGCGCAAAACGGCGCGACGGATAAACTGTGCAAAACCGTGCGATGCGCAAAATCACGCGAGTCATAAACTGCGCAAAACCGTGCGATGCGCAAAACGGCGCGACTGATAAACAGCGCAAAATCGTGCGATGCGCAAAACCGCGCGAGTGATAAACTGCGCAAAATCGTGCGATGCGCAAAACCGCGCGATTGATAAACTGCGCAAAATCGTCCGATGCGCAAAACCGCGCGATTGATAAACTGCGCAAAATCGTCCGATGCGCAAAACCGCAAGATTGATAAACTGCGCAAAACCGTGCGATGCGCAAAACCGCGCGAGTGATAAACTGCGCAAAATCGTGCGATGCGCAAAACTGCGCGAGTGATAAATTGCGCAAAATCGTAAGATGCGCAAAACCGCGCGAGTGATAAACTGCGTAAAACCGTGCGATGCGCAAAACCGCGCGAGTGATAAACTGCGCAAAATCGTGCGATGCGCAAAACCGCGCGACTGATAAACTGCGCAAAACCGTGTGATGCGCAAAACGTCGCGACTGATAAACTGCGCAAAATCGTGCGATCCGCAAAACCGCGCGAGTGATAAACTGCGCAAAATCGTGCGATGCGCAAAACCGCGCGAGTGATAAACTGCGCAAAACCGTGCGATGCGAAAAATGGCGCGACTGATAAACTGCGCAAAATCGTGCGATGCGCAAAACGGCGCGACTGATAAACTGCGCAAAATCGTGCGATGCGCAAAACGGCGCGACTGATAAACTGCGCAAAATCGTGCGATGCGCAAAACCGCGCGACGGATATACTCCGCAAAACGGTGCGATGCGCAAAACCGCGCGAGTGATAAACTGCGCAAAATCGTGCGATGCGCAAAACCGCGCGATTGGTAAACTGCGCAAAACGGTGCGATGCGCAAAATCGCGCGATAGATAAACTGCGCAAAATCGTGCGATTCGCAAAACCGCGCGAGTGATAAACTGCGCAAAACCGTGCGATGCGCAAAATGGCGCGATTGATAAACTGCGCAAAACGGTGCGATGCGCAAAACTCCGCGGGTGATAAACTGCGCAAAATCGTGCGATGTGTAAAACGGCGCGACTGATAAACTGCGCAAAATCGTGCGATGCGCAAAACCGCGCGAGTGATAAACAGCGCAAAATCGTGCGATGTGCAAAACCGCGCGAGTGATAAACTGCGTAAAACCGTGCGAGGCGCAAAACGGCGCGAATGATAAACTACGCAAAACCGTGCGATGCGCAAAACTCCGCGAGTGATAAACTGCGCAAAACCGTGCGATGCGCAAAATGGCGCGACTGATAAACTGCGCAAAACAGTGCGATGCGCAAAACCGCGCGAGTGATAAACTGCGCAAAACCGTGCGATGCACAAAACCGCGCGAGTGATAAACTGCGCAAAACCGTGCGATGCGCAAAACGGCGCGACTGATAAGCTGTGCAAAACGGTGCGATGCGCAAAACTGCGGGATTGATAAACTGCGTAAAATCGTGCGATGCGTAAAACCGCGCGAGTGATAAACTGCGTAAAACCGTGCGATGTGCAAAACCGCACGAGTGATAAACTGCGCAAAATCGTGCAATCCGCAAAGCTGCGCGAGTGATAAACTGCGCAAAACCGTGCGATGCGCAAAACGGCGTGACAGATAAACTGCGCAAAAGGGTGCGATGCGCAAAACCGCGCGAGTGATAAACTGCGCAAAAGGGTGCGATGCGCAAAACCGCGCGAGTGATAAACTGCGTAAAACCGTGCGATGCGCAAAACGGCGCGACTGATAAACTGCACAAAATCGTGCGATGCGCAAAACCGCGCGAGTGTTAAACAGCGCAAAACCGTGCGATGCGCAAAACCGCGCGAGTGATAAACTGCGCAAAATCGTGCGATGCGCAAAACTGCGCGAGTGATAAATTGCGCAAAATCGTAAGATGCGCAAAACCGCGCGAGTGATAAACTGCGTAAAACCGTGCGATGCGCAAAACCGCGCGAGTGATAAACTGCGCAAAATCGTGCGATGCGCAAAACCGCGCGACTGATAAACTGCGCAAAACTGTGTGATGCGCAAAACGTCGCGACTGATAAACTGCGCAAAATCGTGCGATCCGCAAAACCGCGCGAGTGATAAACTGCGCAAAATCGTGCGATGCGCAAAACCGCGCGAGTGATAAACTGCGCAAAACCGTGCGATGCGAAAAATGGCGCGACTGATAAACTGCG
Source organism: Camellia granthamiana (assembly GCA_036172215.1). Lineage (NCBI taxonomy): Eukaryota > Viridiplantae > Streptophyta > Magnoliopsida > Ericales > Theaceae > Camellia > Camellia granthamiana. Next base: position 121,615 of record JAXFYN010000499.1, read on the forward strand.
CAAAAACGTGCGATGCGCAAAACGGCGCGACTGATAAACTGCGCAAAATCGTGCGATGCGCAAAACGGCGCGACTGATAAACTGCGCAAAATCGTGCGATGCGCAAAACCGCGCGACGGATATACTCCGCAAAACGGTGCGATGCGCAAAACCGCGCGAGTGATAAACTGCGCAAAATCGTGCGATGCGCAAAACCGCGCGATTGGTAAACTGCGCAAAACGGTGCGATGCGCAAAATCGCGCGATAGATAAACTGCGCAAAATCGTGCGATTCGCAAAACCGCGCGAGTGATAAACTGCGCAAAACCGTGCGATGCGCAAAATGGCGCGATTGATAAACTGCGCAAAACGGTGCGATGCGCAAAACTCCGCGGGTGATAAACTGCGCAAAATCGTGCGATGTGTAAAACGGCGCGACTGATAAACTGCGCAAAATCGTGCGATGCGCAAAACCGCGCGAGTGATAAACAGCGCAAAATCGTGCGATGTGCAAAACCGCGCGAGTGATAAACTGCGTAAAACCGTGCGAGGCGCAAAACGGCGCGAATGATAAACTGCGCAAAACCGTGCGATGCGCAAAACTCCGCGAGTGATAAACTGCGCAAAACCGTGCGATGCGCAAAATGGCGCGACTGATAAACTGCGCAAAACAGTGCGATGCGCAAAACCGCGCGAGTGATAAACTGCGCAAAACCGTGCGATGCACAAAACCGCGCGAGTGATAAACTGCGCAAAACCGTGCGATGCGCAAAACGGCGCGACTGATAAGCTGTGCAAAACGGTGCGATGCGCAAAACTGCGGGATTGATAAACTGCGTAAAATCGTGCGATGCGTAAAACCGCGCGAGTGATAAACTGCGTAAAACCGTGCGATGTGCAAAACCGCACGAGTGATAAACTGCGCAAAATCGTGCAATCCGCAAGGCTGCGCGAGTGATAAACTGCGCAAAACCGTGCGATGCGCAAAACGGCGTGACAGATAAACTGCGCAAAAGGGTGCGATGCGCAAAACCGCGCGAGTGATAAACTGCGCAAAAGGGTGCGATGCGCAAAACCGCGCGAGTGATAAACTGCGCAAAACCGTGCGATGCGCAAAACGGCGCGACTGATAAACTGCACAAAATCGTGCGATGCGCAAAACCGCGCGAGTGTTAAACTGCGCAAAATCGTGCGATGCGCAAAACTCCGCGAGTGATAAAGTGCGCAAAACCGTGCGATGCGCAAAACAGCGCGACTGATAAACTGCGCAAAACAGTGCGATGCGCAAAACGGCGCGACTGATAAACAGCGCAAAATCGTGCGATGCGCAAAACCGCGCGAGTGATAAACTGCGCAAAACCGTACGATGCGCAAAACCGCGCGAGTCATAAACTGCGCAAAACCGTGCGATGCGCAAAACGGCGCGACTGATAAACTGCGCAAAACCGTGCGATGCGCAAAATCGCGCGAGTGATAAACTGCGCAAAACCGTGCGATGCGCAAAACGGCGCGACTGATAAACAGCGCAAAACCGTGCGACGCGCAAAACGGCGCAACTGGCAAACTGCGCAAAACAGTGCGATGCGCAAAAGCGCGCGAGTGATAAACTGCGCAAAACCGTGCGATGCGCAAAAGCGCGCGAGTGATAAACTGCGCAAAATTGTGCGATGCGCAAAACGGCGGGAGTGATAAACTGCGCAAAACCGTGCGATGCGAAAAACGGCGCGACTGATAAACTGCGCAAAACCGTGCGATGCGCAAAACTGCGCGAGTGATAAACTGCGCAAAATCGTGCGATGCGCAAAACCGCGCGAGTGATAAACTGCGCAAAATCGTCCGATGCGCAAAACCGCGCGATTGATAAACTGCGCAAAAGGGTGCGATGCGCAAAACCGCGCGAGTGATAAACTGCGCAAAACCGTGCGATGCGCAAAACTGCGCGAGTCGTAAACTGCGAAAAACCGTGCGATGCGCAGAACGGCGCGACTGATAAACTGCGCAAAATCGTGCGATGCGCGAAACGGCGTGACTGATAAACTGCGCAAAACAGTGCGATGCGCAAAACCGCGCGAGTGATAAACTGCGCAAAATCGTGCGATGCGCAAAACCGCGCGATTGATAAACTGCGCAAAACGGTGAGATGCGCAAAACCGCGCGACTGATAGACTGCCCAAAATCGTGCGACGCGAAAAAATGCGCGAGTGATAAACTTTTCAAAACCGTGCGATGCGCAAAACTGCGCTGGTGATAAACTGCGCAAAACAGTGCGATGCCCAAAACCGCGTGAGTGATAAACATGCAAAACCGTGCGATGCGCAAAACTCCGCGAGTGATAAACTGCGCAAAACCGTGCGATGCGCAAAACGGCGCGACTGATAAACTACCCAAAACAGTGCGATGCGCAAAACCGCGCGAGTGATAAACTGCGCAAAACCGTGCTATGCGCAAAACCGTGCGAGTGATAAACTGCGCAAAATCGTCCGATGCGCAAAACTGCGCGATTGATAAACTGCACAAAACCGTGCGATGCGCAAAACCGCGCGAGTGATAAACTGCGCAAAACCGTGCGATGCGCAAAACCGCGCGAGTCATAAACTGCGCAAAACCGTGCGATGCGCAAAACGGAGCGACTGATAAACTCCGCAAAATCGTGCGATGCGCAAAACCGTGCGAGTGATAAACTGCGCAAAATCGTGCGAGGCGCAAAACCGCGCGATTGATAAACTGCGCAAAACGGTGCGACGCGCAAAACCGCGCGAGTGATAAACTGCGCAAAACCGTGCGATGCGAAAAACTGCGCGAGTGATAAACTTTGCAAAACCGTGCGATGCGCAAAACCGCGCAAGTGATAAACTGCGCAAAACCGTGCGATGCGCAAAACGGCGCGATTGATAAACTGCACAAAATCGTGCGAGGCGGAAAACCGCGCGAGTGATAAACTGCGCAAAATCGCGCGATGCGCAAAACCGCGCGATTGATAAACTGCGCAAAACGGTGCGACGCGCAAAACCGCGCGAGTGATAAACTGCGCAAAACCGTGCGATGCGAAAAACTGCGCGAGTGATAAACTTTGCAAAACCGTGCGATGCGCAAAACTGCGCTAGTGATAAACTGCGCAAAACAGTGCGATGCGCAAAACCGCGCGAGTGATAAACTGCGCAAAACCGTGCGATGCGCAAAACTCCGCGAGTGATAAAGTGCGCAAAACTGTGCGATGCGCAAAACAGCGCGACTGATAAACTGCGCAAAACAGTGCGATGCGCAAAACCGCGCGAGTGATAAACTGCGCAAAACCGTGTGATGCGCAAAACGGCGCGACTGATAAACAGTGCAAAATCGTGCGAAGCGCAAAACCGCGCGAGTGATAAACTGTGCAAAATCGTGCGATGCGCAAAACCGCGCGATTGATAAACTGCGCAAAATCGTACGATGCGCAAAACCGCGTGAGTGATAAACTGCGCAAAATCGTGCGATGCGCAAAACCGCGCGAGTCATAAACTGCGCAAAACCGTGCGATGCGCAAAACGGCGCGACGGATAAACTGTGCAAAACCGTGCGATGCGCAAAATCGCGCGACGGATAAACTGTGTAAAACCGTGCGATGCGCAAAATCGCGCGAGTCATAAACTGCGCAAAACCGTGCGATTCGCAAAACGGCGCGACTGATAAACAGCGCAAAATCGTGCGATGCGCAAAACCGCGCGAGTGATAAACTGCGCAAAATCGTGCGATGCGCAAAACCGCGCGATTGATAAACTGCGCAAAATCGTCTGATGCGCAAAACCGCGCGATTGATAAACTGCGCAAAACCGTGCGATGCGCAAAACCGCGCGAGTGATAAACTGCGCAAAATCGTGCGAGGCGCAAAACTGCGCGAGTGATAAATTGCGCAAAATCGTAAGATGCGCAAAACCGCGCGAGTGATAAACTGCGTAAAACCGTGCGATGCGCAAAACCGCGCCAGTGATAAACTGCGCAAAATCGTGCGATGCGCAAAACCGCGCGATTGATAAACTGCGCAAAACCGTGTGATGCGCAAAACGTCGCGACTGATAAACTGCGCAAAATCGTGCGATCCGCAAAACCGCGCGAGTGATAAACTGCGCAAAATCGTGCGATGCGCAAAACCGCGCGAGTGATAAACTGCGCAAAACCGTGCGAGGCGAAAAATGGCGCGACTGATAAACTGCGCAAAATCGTGCGATGCGCAAAACGGCGAGACTGATAAACTGCGCAAAATCGTGCGATGCGCAAAACGGCGAGACTGATAAACTGCGCAAAATCGTGCGATGCGCAAAACGGCGCGACTGATAAACTGCGCAAAATCGTGCGATGCGCAAATCGGCGCGACTGATAAACTGCGCAAAATCGTGCGATGCGCAAAACCGCGCGACGGATATACTGCGCAAAATCGTGCGATGCGCAAAACCGCGCAACGGATATACTCCGCAAAACGGTGCGATGCGCAAAACCGCGCGAGTGATAAACTGCGCAAAATCGTGCGATGCGCAAAACCGCGCGATTGGTAAACTGCACAAAACGGTGCGATGCGCAAAACCGCGCGATAGATAAACTGCGCAAAATCGTGCGATTCGCAAAACCGCGCGAGTGATAAACTGCGCAAAACCGTGCGATGCGCAAAACGGCGCGATTGATAAACTGCGCAAAACGGTACGATGCGCAAAACTCCGCGGGTGATAAACTGCGCAAAACCGTGCGATGTGTAAAACGGCGCGACAGATAAACTGCGCAAAATCGTGCGATGCGCAAAACCGCGCGAGTGATAAACAGCGCAAAATCGTGCGATGTGCAAAACCGCGCGAGTGATAAACTGCGTAAAACCGTGCGAGGCGCAAAACGGCGCGAATGATAAACTGCGCAAAACCGTGCGATGCGCAAAACTCCGCGAGTGATAAACTGCGCAAAACCGTGCGATGCGCAAAATGGCGCGACTGATAAACTGCGCAAAACAGTGCGATGCGCAAAACCGCGCGAGTGATAAACTGCGCAAAACCGTGCGATGCACAAAACCGCGCGAGTGATAAACTGCGCAAAACCGTGCGATGCGCAAAACGGCGCGACTGATAAGCTGTGCAAAACGGTGAAACTGCGGGATTGATAAACTGCGCAAAAGGGTACGATGCGCAAAACCGCGCAAGTGATAAACTGCGCAAAATCGTGCGATGCGCAAAACGGCGCTATTGATAAACTGCACAAAATCGTGCGAGGCGGAAAACCGCGCGAGTGATAAACTGCGCAAAATCGCGCGATGCGCAAAACCGCGCGATTGATAAATTGCGCAAAACGGTGCGACGCGCAAAACCGCGCGAGTGATAAACTGCGCAAAACCGTGCGATGCGAAAAACTGCGCGAGTGATAAACTTTGCAAAACCGTGCGATGCGTAAAACTGCGCTAGTGATAAACTGCGCAAAACAGTGCGATGCGCAAAACCGCGCGAGTGATAAACTGCGCAAAAACCGTGCGATGCGCAAAACTCCGCGAGTGATAAAGTGCGCAAAACTGTGCGATGCGCAAAACAGCGCGACTGATAAACTGCGCAAAACAGTGCGATGCGCAAAACCGCGCGACTGATAAACAGTGCAAAATCGTGCGATGCGCAAAACCGCGCGAGTGATAAACTGTGCAAAATCGTGCGATGCGCAAAACCGCGCGATTGATAAACTGCGCAAAATCGTTCGATGCGCAAAACCGCGGGAGTGATAAACTGCGCAAAATCGTGCGATGCGCAAAACCGCGCGAGTCATAAACTGCGCAAAACCGTGCGATGCGCAAAACGGCGCGACGGATAAACTGTGCAAAACCGTGCGATGCGCAAAATCACGCGAGTCATAAACTGCGCAAAACCGTGCGATGCGCAAAACGGCGCGACTGATAAACAGCGCAAAATCGTGCGATGCGCAAAACCGCGCGAGTGATAAACTGCGCAAAATCGTGCGATGCGCAAAACCGCGCGATTGATAAACTGCGCAAAATCGTCCGATGCGCAAAACCGCGCGATTGATAAACTGCGCAAAATCGTCCGATGCGCAAAACCGCAAGATTGATAAACTGCGCAAAACCGTGCGATGCGCAAAACCGCGCGAGTGATAAACTGCGCAAAATCGTGCGATGCGCAAAACTGCGCGAGTGATAAATTGCGCAAAATCGTAAGATGCGCAAAACCGCGCGAGTGATAAACTGCGTAAAACCGTGCGATGCGCAAAACCGCGCGAGTGATAAACTGTGCAAAATCGTGCGATGCGCAAAACCGCGTGATTGATAAACTGCGCAAAATCGTTCGATGCGCAAAACCGCGGGAGTGATAAACTGCGCAAAATCGTGCGATGCGCAAAACCGCGCGAGTCATAAACTGCGCAAAACCGTGCGATGCGCAAAACGGCGCGACGGATAAACTGTGCAAAACCGTGCGATGCGCAAAATCACGCGAGTCATAAACTGCGCAAAACCGTGCGATGCGCAAAACGGCGCGACTGATAAACAGCGCAAAATCGTGCGATGCGCAAAACCGCGCGAGTGATAAACTGCGCAAAATCGTGCGATGCGCAAAACCGCGCGATTGATAAACTGCGCAAAATCGTCCGATGCGCAAAACCGCGCGATTGATAAACTGCGCAAAATCGTCCGATGCGCAAAACCGCAAGATTGATAAACTGCGCAAAACCGTGCGATGCGCAAAACCGCGCGAGTGATAAATTGCGCAAAATCGTGCGATGCGCAAAACTGCGCGAGTGATAAATTGCGCAAAATCGTAAGATGCGCAAAACCGCGCGAGTGATAAACTGCGTAAAACCGTGCGATGCGCAAAACCGCGCGAGTGATAAACTGCGCAAAATCGTGCGATGCGCAAAACCGCGCGATTGATAAACTGCGCAAAACCGTGTGATGCGCAAAACGTCGCGACTGATAAACTGCGCAAAATCGTGCGATCCGCAAAACCGCGCGAGTGATAAACTGCGCAAAATCGTGCGATGCGCAAAACCGCGCGAGTCATAAACTGCGCAAAACCGTGCGATGCGAAAAACGGCGCGACTGATAAACTGCGCAAAATCGGGCGATGCGCAAAACGGCGCGACTGATAAACTGCGCAAAATCGTGCGATGCGCAAAACGGCGCGACTGATAAACTGCGCAAAATCGTGCGATGCGCAAAACCGCGCGACGGATATACTCCGCAAAATGGTGCGATGCGCAAAAACCGCGCGAGTGATAAACTGCGCAAAACCGTGCGATGCGCAAAATGGCGCGATTGATAAACTGCGCAAAACGGTGCGATGCGCAAAACTCCGCGGGTGATAAACTGCGCAAAATCGTGCGATGTGTAAAACGGCGCGACTGATAAACTGCGCAAAATCGTGCGATGCGCAAAACCGCGCGAGTGATAAACAGCGCAAAATCGTGCGATGTGCAAAACCGCGCGAGTGATAAACTGCGTAAAACCGTGCGAGGCGCAAAAACGGCGCGAATGATAAACTGCGCAAAACCGTGCGATGCGCAAAACTCCGCGAGTGATAAACTGCGCAAAACCGTGCGATGCGCAAAATGGCGCGACTGATAAACTGCGCAAAACAGTGCGATGCGCAAAATCGCGCGAGTGATAAACTGCGCAAAACCGTGCGATGCACAAAACCGCGCGAGTGATAAACTGCGCAAAACCGTGCGATGCGCAAAACAGCGCGACTGATAAGCTGTGCAAAACGGTGCGATGCGCAAAACTGCGGGATTGATAAACTGCGCAAAATCGTGCGATGCGCAAAACCGCGCGAGTGATAAACTGCGTAAAACCGTGCGATGTGCAAAACCGCACAAGTGATAAACTGCGCAAAATCGTGCAATCCGCAAAGCTGCGCGAGTGATAAACTGCGCAAAATCGTGCGATGCGCAAAACGGCGTGACTGATAAACTGCGCAAAAGGGTGCGATGCGCAAAACCGCGCGAGTGATAAACTGCGCAAAAGGGTGCGATGCGCAAAACCGCGCGAGTGATAAACTGCACAAAACCGTGCGATGCGCAAAACGGCGCGACTGATAAACTGCACAAAATCGTGCGATGCGCAAAACCGCGCGAGTGTTAAACTGCGCAAAATCGTGCGATGCGCAAAACTCCGCGAGTGATAAAGTGCGCAAAACCGTGCGATGCGCAAAACAGCGCGAGTGATAAACTGCGCAAAACAGTGCGATGCGCAAAACCGCGCGAGTGATAAACTGCGCAAAACCGTGCGATGCGCAAAACGGCGCGACTGATAAACAGCGCAAAATCGTGCGATGCGCAAAACCGCGCGAGTGATAAACTGCGCAAAACCGTACGATGCGCAAAACCGCGCGAGTCATAAACTGCGCAAAACCGTGCGATGCGCAAAACGACGCGACTGATAAACTGCGCAAAACCGTGCGATGCGCAAAATCGCGCGAGTGATAAACTGCGCAAAATCGTGCGATGCGCAAAACGGCGCGACTGATAAACAGCGCAAAACCGTGCGACGCGCAAAACGGCGCAACTGACTAACTGCGCAAAACAGTGCGATGCGCAAAAGCGCGCGAGTGATAAACTGCGCAAAACCGTGCGATGCGCAAAAGCGCGCGAGTGATAAACTGCGCAAAATCGTGCGATGCGCAAAACGGCGGGAGTGATAAACTGCGCAAAACCGTGCGATGCGAAAAACGGCGCGACTGATAAACTGCGCAAAACCGTGCGATGCGCAAAACTGCGCGAGTGATAAACTGCGCAAAATCGTGCGATGCGCAAAAACCGCGCGAGTGATAAACTGCGCAAAATCGTCCGATGCGCAAAACCGCGCGATTGATAAAACTTGCGCAAAAAGGGTGCGATGCGCAAAACCGCGCGAGTGATAAACTGCGCAAAACCGTGCGATGCGCAAAACTGCGCGAGTCATAAACTGCGAAAAACCGTGCGATGCGCAGAACGGCGCGACTGAGAAACTGCGCAAAATCGTGCGATGCGCGAAACGGCGTGACTGATAAACTGCGCAAAACAGTGCGATGCGCAAAACCGCGCGATTGATAAACTGCGCAAAACGGTGAGATGCGCAAAACCGCGCGACTGATAGACTGCCCAAAATCGTGCGATGCGAAAAAACTGCGCGAGTGATAAACTTTTCAAAACCGTGCGATGCGCAAAACTGCGCTGGTGATAAACTGCGCAAAACAGTGCGATGCGCAAAACCGCGCGAGTGATAAACATGCAAAACCGTGCGATGCGCAAAACTGCGCGATTGATAAACTGCGCAAAACCGTGCGATGCGCAAAACCGCGCGAGTGATAAACTGCGCAAAACCGTGCGATGCGCAAAACCGCGCGAGTCATAAACTGCGCAAAACCGTGCGATGCGCAAAACGGCGCGACTGATAAACTCCGCAAAATCGTGCGATGCGCAAAACCGCGCGATTGATAAACTTCGCAAAACGGTGCGACGCGCAAAACCGCGCGAGTGATAAACTGCGCAAAACCGTGCGATGCGAAAAACTGCGCGAGTGATAAACTGCGCAAAACCGTGCGATGCGCAAAACCGCGCGAGTCATAAACTGCAAAAAACGGTGCCATGCGCAAAACGGAAGCGACCGATAAACAGCGCAAAATCGTGCGATGCGCAAAACGACGCGACTGATAAACTGCGCAAAATCGTACGATGCGCAAAACCGCGCGATTGATAAACTGCGCAAAACGGTGCGATGCGCAAAACCGCGCGAGTGATAAACTGCGCAAAATCGTGCGACGCGCAAAACCGCGCGAGTGATAAACTGTGCAAAACCGTGCGATGCGCAAAACTGTGCGAGTCATAAACTGCGCAAAACTGTGCGATGCGCAAAACGGCGCGACTGATAAACTGTGCAAAATCGTGCGATGCGCAAAACCGCGCGAGTGATAAACTGGGCACAATCGTACGATGCGCAAAACCGCGCGATTGATAAACTGCGCAAAGTCGTGCGATGCGCAAAACGGCGCGAGTGATAAACTGCGCAAAACCGTGCGATGCGCAAAACGGGGCGACTGATAAACGGCGCAAAATCGTGCGATGCGCAAAACCGCGCGAGTGATAAACTGCGCAAAATCGTGCGATGCGCAAAACCACGCGATTTAAACTGCGCAAAACGGTGCGATGCGCAAAACCGCGCGAGTGATAAAACTGCGCAAAACCGTGCGATGCGAAAAACTGCGCGAGTGATAAACTTTCCAAAACCGTGCGATGCGCAAAACTGCGCTAGTGATAAACTACGCAAAAAAGTGCGATGCGCAAAACCGCGCGAGTGATAAACATGCAAAACCGTGCGACGCGCAAACTCCGCGAGTGATAAACTGCGCAAAACCGTGCGATGCGCAAAACGGCGCGAGTGATAAACTTTGCAAAATCGTGCGATGCGCAAAACCGCGCGAGTGATAAACTGCGCAAAACCGTGCTATGCGCAAAACCGCGTGAGTGATAAACCGCGCAAAATCGTGCGATGCGCAAAACGGCGGGAGTGATAAACTCCGCAAAACCGTGCGATGCGCAAAACGGCGCGACTGATAAATTGTGCAAAATCGTGCGATGCGCAAAAACCGCGCGATTGATAAATTGCGCAAAACCGTGCGATGCGCAAAACCGCGCGAGTGATAAACTGCGGAAAACCGTGCGATGCGTAAAACCGTGCGACTGATAAACTCCGCAAAATCGTGCGATGCGCAAAACCGCGCGAGTGATAAACTGCGCAAAATCGTGCGATGCGCAAAACCGCGCGATTGATAAACTGCGCAAAACGGTTGCGATGCGCAAAAACCGCGCGAGTAATAAACTGCGCAAAACCGTGCGATGCGAAAAACTGCGCGAGTGATAAACTTTCCAAAACTGTGCGATGCGCAAAACTGCGCTAGTGATAAACTGCGCGAAAAAGTGCGATGCGCAAAACCGCGCGAGTGATAAACATGCAAAACCGTGCGATGCGCAAAACTCCGCGAGTGATAAACTGCGCAAAACCGTGCGATGCGCAAAACAGCGCGACTGACAAACTGCGCAAAACAGTGCGATGCGCAAAAGCGCGCGAGTGATAAACTGCGCAAAACCGTGCGATGCGCAAAAGCGCGCGAGTGATAAACTGCGCAAAATCGTGCGATGCGCAAAACGGCGGGAGTGATAAACTGCGCAAAACCGTGCGATGCGGAAAACGGCGCGACTGATAAACTGCGCCAAACCGTGCGATGCGCAAAACAGCGCGACTGATAAACTGCGCAAAATCGTGCGATGCGCAAAACCGCGCGAGTGATAAACTGCGCAAAATCGTACGATGCGCAAAACCGCGCGATTGATAAACTGCGCAAAAGGGTGCGATGCGCAAAACCGCGCGAGTGATAAACTGCGCAAAAGGGTGCGATGCGCAAAACCGCGCGTGTGATAAACTGCACAAAACCGTGCGATGCGCAAAACTGCGCGAGTCATAAACTGCGAAAAACCGTGCGATGCGCAGAACGGCGCGACTGATAAACTGCGCAAAATCGTGCGATGCGCAAAACGGCGCGACTGATATACTGCGCAAAACAGTGCGATGCGCAAAATCCCGCGAGTGATAAACTGCGCAAAATCGTGCGATGCGCAAAACCGCGCGATTGATAAACTGCAAAACGGTGAGATGCGCAAAACCGCGCGAGTGATAGACTGCGCAAAATCGTGCGATGCGAAAAACTGCGCGAGTGATAAACTTTTCAAAACCGTGCGATGCGCAAAACTGCGCTGGTGATAAACTGCGCAAAACAGTGCGATGCGCAAAACCGCGCGAGTGATAAACATGCAAAACCGTGCGATGCGCAAAACTCCGCGAGTGATGAACTGCGCAAAACCGTGCGATGCGCAAAACGGCGCGACTGATAAACTACCCAAAACAGTGCGATGCGCAAAACCGCGCGAGTGATAAACTGCGCAAAACCGTGCTATGCGCAAAACCGCGCGAGTGATAAACTGCGCAAAATCGTGCGATGCGCAAAACGGCGGGAGTGATAAACTCCGCAAAATCGTGTGATGCGCAAAACCGCGCGAGTGATAAACTGCGCAAAATCGTCCGATGCGCAAAACCGCGCGATTGATAAACTGCGCAAAACCGTGCGATGCGCAAAACCGCGCGAGTGATAAACTGCGCAAAACCGTGCGATGCGCAAAACCGCGCGAGTCATAAACTGCGCAAAACCATGCGATGCGCAAAACGGCGCGACTGATAAACTCCGCAAAATCGTGCGATGCGCAAAACCGCGCGAGTGATAAACTGCGCAAAATCGTGCGAGGCGCAAAACCGCGCGAGTGATAAACTGCGCAAAACCGTGCGATGCGAAAAACTGCGCGAGTGATAAACTTTGCAAAACCGTGCGATGCGCAAAACCGTGCGATGCGAAAAACTGCGCGAGTGATAAACTTTGCAAAACCGTGCGATGCGCAAAACCGCGCGAGTGATAAACTGCGCAAAACCGTGCGACGCGCAAAACCGCGCGAGTCATAAACTGCGCAAAACCGTGCGATGTGCAAAACGGCGCGACTGATAAACTGCGCAACATCGTACGATGTCCAAAACCGCGCGAGTGATAAACTGCGCAAAATCGTCCGATGCGCAAAACCGCGCGATTGATAAACTGCGCAAAATCGTGCGATGCGCAAAACCGCGCGAGTGATAAACTGCGCAAAACCGTGCGATGCGCAAAACCGCGCGAGTGATAAACTTTGCAAAACCGTGCGACGCGCAAAACCGCGCGAGTGATAAACTGCGTAAAACCGTGCGACGCGCAAAACCGCGCGAGTCATAAACTGCGTAAAACCGTGCGACGCGCAAAACCGCGCGAGTGATAAACTGCGTAAAACCGTGCGACGCGCAAAACCGCGCGAGTGATAAACTGCGTAAAACCGTGCGACGCGCAAAACCGCGCGAGTCATAAACTTCGCAAAACCGTACGATGCGCAAAACGGCGTGACGGATAAACTGCGCAAAAGGGTGCGATGCGCAAAACCGCGCGAGTGATAAACTGCGCAAAAGGGTGCGATGCGCAAAACCGCGCAAGTGATAAACTGCGCAAAACCGTGCGATGCGCAAAACGGCGCGATTGATAAACTGCACAAAATCGTGCGAGGCGGAAAACCGCGCGAGTGATAAACTGCGCAAAATCGCGCGATGCGCAAAACCGCGCGATTGATAAATTGCGCAAAACGGTGCGACGCGCAAAACCGCGCGAGTGATAAACTGCGCAAAACCGTGCGATGCGAAAAACTGCGCGAGTGATAAACTTTGCAAAACCGTGCGATGCGTAAAACTGCGCTAGTGATAAACTGCGCAAAACAGTGCGATGCGCAAAACCGCGCGAGTGATAAACTGCGCAAAACCGTGCGATGCGCAAAACTCCGCGAGTGATAAAGTGCGCAAAACTGTGCGATGCGCAAAACAGCGCGACTGATAAACTGCGCAAAACAGTGCGATGCGCAAAACCGCGCGACTGATAAACAGTGCAAAATCGTGCGATGCGCAAAACCGCGCGAGTGATAAACTGTGCAAAATCGTGCGATGCGCAAAACCGCGCGATTGATAAACTACGCAAAATCGTTCGATGCGCAAAACCGCGGGAGTGATAAACTGCGCAAAATCGTGCGATGCGCAAAACCGCGCGAGTCATAAACTGCGCAAAACCGTGCGATGCGCAAAACGGCGCGACGGATAAACTGTGCAAAACCGTGCGATGCGCAAAATCACGCGAGTCATAAACTGCGCAAAACCGTGCGATGCGCAAAACGGCGCGACTGATAAACAGCGCAAAATCGTGCGATGCGCAAAACCGCGCGAGTGATAAACTGCGCAAAATCGTGCGATGCGCAAAACCGCACGATTGATAAACTGCGCAAAATCGTCCGATGCGCAAAACCGCGCGATTGATAAACTGCGCAAAATCGTCCGATGCGCAAAACCGCAAGATTGATAAACTGCGCAAAACCGTGCGATGCGCAAAACCGCGCGAGTGATAAACTGCGCAAAATCGTGCGATGCGCAAAACTGCGCGAGTGATAAATTGCGCAAAATCGTAAGATGCGCAAAACCGCGCGAGTGATAAACTGCGTAAAACCGTGAGATGCGCAAAACCGCGCGAGTGATAAACTGCGCAAAATCGTGCGATGCGCAAAACCGCGCGATTGATAAACTGCGCAAAACCGTGTGATGCGCAAAACGTCGCGACTGATAAACTGCGCAAAATCGTGCGATCCGCAAAACCGCGCGAGTGATAAACTGCGCAAAATCGTGCGATGCGCAAAACCGCGCGAGTGATAAACTGCGCAAAACCGTGCGATGCGAAAAATGGCGCGACTGATAAACTGCGCAAAATCGTGCGATGCGCAAAACGGCGCGACTGATAAACTGCGCAAAATCGTGCGATGCGCAAAACGGCGCGACTGATAAACTGCGCAAAATCGTGCGATGCGCAAAACCGCGCGACGGATATACTCCGCAAAACGGTGCGATGCGCAAAACCGCGCGAGTGATAAACTGCGCAAAATCGTGCGATGCGCAAAACCGCGCGATTGGTAAACTGCGCAAAACGGTGCGATGCGCAAAATCGCGCGATAGATAAACTGCGCAAAATCGTGCGATTCGCAAAACCGCGCGAGTGATAAACTGCGCAAAACCGTGCGATGCGCAAAATGGCGCGATTGATAAACTGCGCAAAACGGTGCGATGCGCAAAACTCCGCGGGTGATAAACTGCGCAAAATCGTGCGATGTGTAAAACGGCGCGACTGATAAACTGCGCAAAATCGTGCGATGCGCAAAACCGCGCGAGTGATAAACAGCGCAAAATCGTGAGATGTGCAAAACCGCGCGAGTGATAAACTGCGTAAAACCGTGCGAGGCGCAAAACGGCGCGAATGATAAACTGTGCAAAACCGTGCGATGCGCAAAACTCCGCGAGTGATAAACTGCGCACAACCGTGCGATGCGCAAAATGGCGCGACTGATAAACTGCGCAAAACAGTGCGATGCGCAAAACCGCGCGAGTGATAAACTGCGCAAAACCGTGCGATGCACAAAACCGCGCGAGTGATAAACTGCGCAAAACCGTGCGATGCGCAAAACGGCGCGACTGATAAGCTGTGCAAAACGGTGCGATGCGCAAAACTGCGGGATTGATAAACTGCGTAAAATCGTGCGATGCGCAAAACCGCGCGAGTGATAAACTGCGTAAAACCGTGCGATGTGCAAAACCGCACGAGTGATAAACTGCGCAAAATCGTGCAATCCGCAAAGCTGCGCGAGTGATAAACTGCGCAAAACCGTGCGATGCGCAAAACGGCGTGACAGATAAACTGCGCAAAAGGGTGCGATGCGCAAAACCGCGCGAGTGATAAACTGCGCAAAAGGGTGCGATGCGCAAAACCGCGCGAGTGATAAACTGCACAAAACCGTGCGATGCGCAAAACTGCGCGAGTCATAAAGTGCGAAAAACCGTGCGATGCGCAGAACGGCGCGACTGATAAACTGCGCAAAATCGTGCGATGCGCAAAACGGCGCGACTGATATACTGCGCAAAACAGTGCGATGCGCAAAATCCCGCGAGTGATAAACTGCGCAAAATCGTGCGATGCGCAAAACCGCGCGATTGATAAACTGCAAAACGGTGAGATGCGCAAAACCGCGCGAGTGATAGACTGCGCAAAATCGTGCGATGCAAAAAACTGCGCGAGTGATAAACTTTTCAAAATCGTGCGATGCGCAAAACTGCGCTGGTGATAAACTGCGCAAAACAGTGCGATGCGCAAAACCGCGCGAGTGATAAACATGCAAAACCGTGCGATGCGCAAAACTCCGCGAGTGATGAACTGCGCAAAACCGTGCGATGCGCAAAACGGCGCGACTGATAAACTACCCAAAACAGTGCGATGCGCAAAACCGCGCGAGTGATAAACTGCGCAAAACCGTGCTATGCGCAAAACCGCGCGAGTGATAAACTGCGCAAAATCGTGCGATGCGCAAAACGGCGGGAGTGATAAACTCCGCAAAATCGTGTGATGCGCAAAACCGCGCGAGTGATAAACTTCGCAAAATCGTCCGATGCGCAAAACCGCGCGATTGATAAACTGCGCAAAACCGTGCGATGCGCAAAACCGCGCGAGTGATAAACTGCGCAAAACCGTGCGATGCGCAAAACCGCGCGAGTCATAAACTGCGCAAAACCATGCGATGCGCAAAACGGCGCGACTGATAAACTCCGCAAAATCGTGCGATGCGCAAAACCGCGCGAGTGATAAACTGCGCAAAATCGTGCGAGGCGCAAAACCGCGCGAGTGATAAACTGCGCAAAACCGTGCGATGCGAAAAACTGCGCGAGTGATAAACTTTGCAAAACCGTGCGATGCGCAAAACCGTGCGATGCGAAAAACTGCGCGAGTGATAAACTTTGCAAAACCGTGCGATGCGCAAAACCGCGCGAGTGATAAACTGCGCAAAACCGTGCGACGCGCAAAACCGCGCGAGTCATAAACTGCGCAAAACCGTGCGATGTGCAAAACGGCGCGACTGATAAACTGCGCAAAATCGTACGATGTCCAAAACCGCGCGAGTGATAAACTGCGCAAAATCGTCCGATGCGCAAAACCGCGCGATTGATAAACTGCGCAAAACCGTGCGATGCGCAAAACCGCGCGAGTGATAAACTGCGCAAAACCGTGCGATGCGCAAAACCGCGCGAGTGATAAACTTTGCAAAACCGTGCGACGCGCAAAACCGCGCGAGTGATAAACTGCGTAAAACCGTGCGACGCGCAAAACCGCGCGAGTCATAAACTGCGTAAAACCGTGCGACGCGCAAAACCGCGCGAGTGATAAACTGCGTAAAACCGTGCGACGCGCAAAACCGCGCGAGTCATAAACTGCGCAAAACCGTACGATGCGCAAAACGGCGTGACGGATAAACTGCGCAAAAGGGTGCGATGCGCAAAACCGCGCGAGTGATAAACTGCGCAAAAGGGTGCGATGCGCAAAACCGCGCAAGTGATAAACTGCGCAAAACCGTGCGATGCGCAAAACGGCGCGATTGATAAACTGCACAAAATCGTGCGAGGCGGAAAACCGCGCGAGTGATAAACTGCGCAAAATCGCGCGATGCGCAAAACCGCGCGATTGATAAATTGCGCAAAACGGTGCGACGCGCAAAACCGCGCGAGTGATAAACTGCGCAAAACCGTGCGATGCGAAAAACTGCGCGAGTGATAAACTTTGCAAAACCGTGCGATGCGTAAAACTGCGCTAGTGATAAACTGCGCAAAACAGTGCGATGCGCAAAACCGCGCGAGTGATAAACTGCGCAAAACCGTGCGATGCGCAAAACTCCGCGAGTGATAAAGTGTGCAAAACTGTGCGATGCGCAAAACAGCGCGACTGATAAACTGCGCAAAACAGTGCGATGCGCAAAACCGCGCGACTGATAAACAGTGCAAAATCGTGCGATGCGCAAAACCGCGCGAGTGATAAACTGTGCAAAATCGTGCGATGCGCAAAACCGCGCGATTGATAAACTGCGCAAAATCGTTCGATGCGCAAAACCGCGGGAGTGATAAACTGCGCAAAATCGTGCGATGCGCAAAACCGCGCGAGTCATAAACTGCGCAAAACCGTGCGATGCGCAAAACGGCGCGACGGATAAACTGTGCAAAACCGTGCGATGCGCAAAATCACGCGAGTCATAAACTGCGCAAAACCGTGCGATGCGCAAAACGGCGCGACTGATAAACAGCGCAAAATCGTGCGATGCGCAAAACCGCGCGAGTGATAAACTGCGCAAAATCGTGCGATGCGCAAAACCGCGCGATTGATAAACTGCGCAAAATCGTCCGATGCGCAAAACCGCGCGATTGATAAACTGCGCAAAATCGTCCGATGCGCAAAACCGCAAGATTGATAAACTGCGCAAAACCGTGCGATGCGCAAAACCGCGCGAGTGATAAACTGCGCAAAATCGTGCGATGCGCAAAACTGCGCGAGTGATAAATTGCGCAAAATCGTAAGATGCGCAAAACCGCGCGAGTGATAAACTGCGTAAAACCGTGCGATGCGCAAAACCGCGCGAGTGATAAACTGCGCAAAATCGTGCGATGCGCAAAACCGCGCGATTGATAAACTGCGCAAAACCGTGTGATGCGCAAAACGTCGCGACTGATAAACTGCGCAAAATCGTGCGATCCGCAAAACCGCGCGAGTGATAAACTGCGCAAAATCGTGCGATGCGCAAAACCGCGCGAGTGATAAACTGCGCAAAACCGTGCGATGCGAAAAATGGCGCGACTGATAAACTGCGCAAAATCGTGCGATGCGCAAAACGGCGCGACTGATAAACTGCGCAAAATCGTGCGATGCGCAAAACGGCGCGACTGATAAACTGCGCAAAATCGTGCGATGCGCAAAACCGCGCGACGGATATACTCCGCAAAACGGTGCGATGCGCAAAACCGCACGAGTGATAAACTGCGCAAAATCGTGCGATGCGCAAAACCGCGCGATTGGTAAACTGCGCAAAACGGTGCGATGCGCAAAATCGCGCGATAGATAAACTGCGCAAAATCGTGCGATTCGCAAAACCGCGCGAGTGATAAACTGCGCAAAACCGTGCGATGCGCAAAATGGCGCGATTGATAAACTGCGCAAAACGGTGCGATGCGCAAAACTCCGCGGGTGATAAACTGCGCAAAATCGTGCGATGTGTAAAACGGCGCGACTGATAAACTGCGCAAAATCGTGCGATGCGCAAAACCGCGCGAGTGATAAACAGCGCAAAATCGTGAGATGTGCAAAACCGCGCGAGTGATAAACTGCGTAAAACCGTGCGAGGCGCAAAACGGCGCGAATGATAAACTGTGCAAAACCGTGCGATGCGCAAAACTCCGCGAGTGATAAACTGCGCACAACCGTGCGATGCGCAAAATGGCGCGACTGATAAACTGCGCAAAACAGTGCGATGCGCAAAACCGCGCGAGTGATAAACTGCGCAAAACCGTGCGATGCACAAAACCGCGCGAGTGATAAACTGCGCAAAACCGTGCGATGCGCAAAACGGCGCGACTGATAAGCTGTGCAAAACGGTGCGATGCGCAAAACTGCGGGATTGATAAACTGCGGAAAATCGTGCGATGCGCAAAACCGCGCGAGTGATAAACTGCGTAAAACCGTGCGATGTGCAAAACCGCACGAGTGATAAACTGCGCAAAATCGTGCAATCCGCAAAGCTGCGCGAGTGATAAACTGCGCAAAACCGTGCGATGCGCAAAACGGCGTGACAGATAAACTGCGCAAAAGGGTGCGATGCGCAAAACCGCGCGAGTGATAAACTGCGCAAAAGGGTGCGATGCGCAAAACCGCGCGAGTGATAAACTGCACAAAACCGTGCGATGCGCAAAACTGCGCGAGTCATAAACTGCGAAAAACCGTGCGATGCGCAGAACGGCGCGACTGATAAACTGCGCAAAATCGTGCGATGCGCAAAACGGCGCGACTGATATACTGCGCAAAACAGTGCGATGCGCAAAATCCCGCGAGTGATAAACTGCGCAAAATCGTGCGATGCGCAAAACCGCGCGATTGATAAACTGCAAAACGGTGAGATGCGCAAAACCGCGCGAGTGATAGACTGCGCAAAATCGTGCGATGCAAAAAACTGCGCGAGTGATAAACTTTTCAAAATCGTGCGATGCGCAAAACTCCGCGAGTGATGAACTGCGCAAAACCGTGCGATGCGCAAAACGGCGCGACTGATAAACTACCCAAAACAGTGCGATGCGCAAAACCGCGCGAGTGATAAACTGCGCAAAACCGTGCTATGCGCAAAACCGCGCGAGTGATAAACTGCGCAAAATCGTGCGATGCGCAAAACGGCGGGAGTGATAAACTCCGCAAAATCGTGTGATGCGCAAAACCGCGCGAGTGATAAACTGCGCAAAATCGTCCGATGCGCAAAACCGCGCGATTGATAAACTGCGCAAAACCGTGCGATGCGCAAAACCGCGCGAGTGATAAACTGCGCAAAACCGTGCGATGCGCAAAACCGCGCGAGTCATAAACTGCGCAAAACCATGCGATGCGCAAAACGGCGCGACTGATAAACTCCGCAAAATCGTGCGATGCGCAAAACCGCGCGAGTGATAAACTGCGCAAAATCGTGCGAGGCGCAAAACCGCGCGAGTGATAAACTGCGCAAAACCGTGCGATGCGAAAAACTGCGCGAGTGATAAACTTTGCAAAACCGTGCGATGCGCAAAACCGTGCGATGCGAAAAACTGCGCGAGTGATAAACTTTGCAAAACCGTGCGATGCGCAAAACCGCGCGAGTGATAAACTGCGCAAAACCGTGCGACGCGCAAAACCGCGCGAGTCATAAACTGCGCAAAACCGTGCGATGTGCAAAACGGCGCGACTGATAAACTGCGCAAAATCGTACGATGTCCAAAACCGCGCGAGTGATAAACTGCGCAAAATCGTCCGATGCGCAAAACCGCGCGATTGATAAACTGCGCAAAACCGTGCGATGCGCAAAACCGCGCGAGTGATAAACTGCGCAAAACCGTGCGATGCGCAAAACCGCGCGAGTGATAAACTTTGCAAAACCGTGCGACGCGCAAAACCGCGCGAGTGATAAACTGCGTAAAACCGTGCGACGCGCAAAACCGCGCGAGTCATAAACTGCGTAAAACCGTGCGACGCGCAAAACCGCGCGAGTGATAAACTGCGTAAAACCGTGCGACGCGCAAAACCGCGCGAGTCATAAACTGCGCAAAACCGTACGATGCGCAAAACGGCGTGACGGATAAACTGCGCAAAAGGGTGCGATGCGCAAAACCGCGCGAGTGATAAACTGCGCAAAAGGGTGCGATGCGCAAAACCGCGCAAGTGATAAACTGCGCAAAACCGTGCGATGCGCAAAACGGCGCGATTGATAAACTGCACAAAATCGTGCGAGGCGGAAAACCGCGCGAGTGATAAACTGCGCAAAATCGCGCGATGCGCAAAACCGCGCGATTGATAAATTGCGCAAAACGGTGCGACGCGCAAAACCGCGCGAGTGATAAACTGCGCAAAACCGTGCGATGCGAAAAACTGCGCGAGTGATAAACTTTGCAAAACCGTGCGATGCGTAAAACTGCGCTAGTGATAAACTGCGCAAAACAGTGCGATGCGCAAAACCGCGCGAGTGATAAACTGCGCAAAACCGTGCGATGCGCAAAACTCCGCGAGTGATAAAGTGTGCAAAACTGTGCGATGCGCAAAACAGCGCGACTGATAAACTGCGCAAAACAGTGCGATGCGCAAAACCGCGCGACTGATAAACAGTGCAAAATCGTGCGATGCGCAAAACCGCGCGAGTGATAAACTGTGCAAAATCGTGCGATGCGCAAAACCGCGCGATTGATAAACTGCGCAAAATCGTTCGATGCGCAAAACCGCGGGAGTGATAAACTGCGCAAAATCGTGCGATGCGCAAAACCGCGCGAGTCATAAACTGCGCAAAACCGTGCGATGCGCAAAACGGCGCGACGGATAAACTGTGCAAAACCGTGCGATGCGCAAAATCACGCGAGTCATAAACTGCGCAAAACCGTGCGATGCGCAAAACGGCGCGACTGATAAACAGCGCAAAATCGTGCGATGCGCAAAACCGCGCGAGTGATAAACTGCGCAAAATCGTGCGATGCGCAAAACCGCGCGATTGATAAACTGCGCAAAATCGTCCGATGCGCAAAACCGCGCGATTGATAAACTGCGCAAAATCGTCCGATGCGCAAAACCGCAAGATTGATAAACTGCGCAAAACCGTGCGATGCGCAAAACCGCGCGAGTGATAAACTGCGCAAAATCGTGCGATGCGCAAAACTGCGCGAGTGATAAATTGCGCAAAATCGTAAGATGCGCAAAACCGCGCGAGTGATAAACTGCGTAAAACCGTGCGATGCGCAAAACCGCGCGAGTGATAAACTGCGCAAAATCGTGCGATGCGCAAAACCGTGCGATTGATAAACTGCGCAAAACCGTGTGATGCGCAAAACGTCGCGACTGATAAACTGCGCAAAATCGTGCGATCCGCAAAACCGCGCGAGTGATAAACTGCGCAAAATCGTGCGATGCGCAAAACCGCGCGAGTGATAAACTGCGCAAAACCGTGCGATGCGAAAAATGGCGCGACTGATAAACTGCGCAAAATCGTGCGATGCGCAAAACGGCGCGACTGATAAACTGCGCAAAATCGTGCGATGCGCAAAACGGCGCGACTGATAAACTGCGCAAAATCGTGCGATGCGCAAAACCGCGCGACGGATATACTCCGCAAAACGGTGCGATGCGCAAAACCGCGCGAGTGATAAACTGCGCAAAATCGTGCGATGCGCAAAACCGCGCGATTGGTAAACTGCGCAAAACGGTGCGATGCGCAAAATCGCGCGATAGATAAACTGCGCAAAATCGTGCGATTCGCAAAACCGCGCGAGTGATAAACTGCGCAAAACCGTGCGATGCGCAAAATGGCGCGATTGATAAACTGCGCAAAACGGTGCGATGCGCAAAACTCCGCGGGTGATAAACTGCGCAAAATCGTGCGATGTGTAAAACGGCGCGACTGATAAACTGCGCAAAATCGTGCGATGCGCAAAACCGCGCGAGTGATAAACAGCGCAAAATCGTGAGATGTGCAAAACCGCGCGAGTGATAAACTGCGTAAAACCGTGCGAGGCGCAAAACGGCGCGAATGATAAACTGTGCAAAACCGTGCGATGCGCAAAACTCCGCGAGTGATAAACTGCGCACAACCGTGCGATGCGCAAAATGGCGCGACTGATAAACTGCGCAAAACAGTGCGATGCGCAAAACCGCGCGAGTGATAAACTGCGCAAAACCGTGCGATGCACAAAACCGCGCGAGTGATAAACTGCGCAAAACCGTGCGATGCGCAAAACGGCGCGACTGATAAGCTGTGCAAAACGGTGCGATGCGCAAAACTGCGGGATTGATAAACTGCGTAAAATCGTGCGATGCGCAAAACCGCGCGAGTGATAAACTGCGTAAAACCGTGCGATGTGCAAAACCGCACGAGTGATAAACTGCGCAAAATCGTGCAATCCGCAAAGCTGCGCGAGTGATAAACTGCGCAAAACCGTGCGATGCGCAAAACGGCGTGACAGATAAACTGCGCAAAAGGGTGCGATGCGCAAAACCGCGCGAGTGATAAACTGCGCAAAAGGGTGCGATGCGCAAAACCGCGCGAGTGATAAACTGCACAAAACCGTGCGATGCGCAAAACTGCGCGAGTCATAAACTGCGAAAAACCGTGCGATGCGCAGAACGGCGCGACTGATAAACTGCGCAAAATCGTGCGATGCGCAAAACGGCGCGACTGATATACTGCGCAAAACAGTGCGATGCGCAAAATCCCGCGAGTGATAAACTGCGCAAAATCGTGCGATGCGCAAAACCGCGCGATTGATAAACTGCAAAACGGTGAGATGCGCAAAACCGCGCGAGTGATAGACTGCGCAAAATCGTGCGATGCAAAAAACTGCGCGAGTGATAAACTTTTCAAAATCGTGCGATGCGCAAAACTGCGCTGGTGATAAACTGCGCAAAACAGTGCGATGCGCAAAACCGCGCGAGTGATAAACATGCAAAACCGTGCGATGCGCAAAACTCCGCGAGTGATGAACTGCGCAAAACCGTGCGATGCGCAAAACGGCGCGACTGATAAACTACCCAAAACAGTGCGATGCGCAAAACCGCGCGAGTGATAAACTGCGCAAAACCGTGCTATGCGCAAAACCGCGCGAGTGATAAACTGCGCAAAATCGTGCGATGCGCAAAACGGCGGGAGTGATAAACTCCGCAAAATCGTGTGATGCGCAAAACCGCGCGAGTGATAAACTGCGCAAAATCGTCCGATGCGCAAAACCGCGCGATTGATAAACTGCGCAAAACCGTGCGATGCGCAAAACCGCGCGAGTGATAAACTGCGCAAAACCGTGCGATGCGCAAAACCGCGCGAGTCATAAACTGCGCAAAACCATGCGATGCGCAAAACGGCGCGACTGATAAACTCCGCAAAATCGTGCGATGCGCAAAACCGCGCGAGTGATAAACTGCGCAAAATCGTGCGAGGCGCAAAACCGCGCGAGTGATAAACTGCGCAAAACCGTGCGATGCGAAAAACTGCGCGAGTGATAAACTTTGCAAAACCGTGCGATGCGCAAAACCGTGCGATGCGAAAAACTGCGCGAGTGATAAACTTTGCAAAACCGTGCGATGCGCAAAACCGCGCGAGTGATAAACTGCGCAAAACCGTGCGACGCGCAAAACCGCGCGAGTCATAAACTGCGCAAAACCGTGCGATGTGCAAAACGGCGCGACTGATAAACTGCGCAAAATCGTACGATGTCCAAAACCGCGCGAGTGATAAACTGCGCAAAATCGTCCGATGCGCAAAACCGCGCGATTGATAAACTGCGCAAAACCGTGCGATGCGCAAAACCGCGCGAGTGATAAACTGCGCAAAACCGTGCGATGCGCAAAACCGCGCGAGTGATAAACTTTGCAAAACCGTGCGACGCGCAAAACCGCGCGAGTGATAAACTGCGTAAAACCGTGCGACGCGCAAAACCGCGCGAGTCATAAACTGCGTAAAACCGTGCGACGCGCAAAACCGCGCGAGTGATAAACTGCGTAAAACCGTGCGACGCGCAAAACCGCGCGAGTCATAAACTGCGCAAAACCGTACGATGCGCAAAACGGCGTGACGGATAAACTGCGCAAAAGGGTGCGATGCGCAAAACCGCGCGAGTGATAAACTGCGCAAAAGGGTGCGATGCGCAAAACCGCGCAAGTGATAAACTGCGCAAAACCGTGCGATGCGCAAAACGGCGCGATTGATAAACTGCACAAAATCGTGCGAGGCGGAAAACCGCGCGAGTGATAAACTGCGCAAAATCGCGCGATGCGCAAAACCGCGCGATTGATAAATTGCGCAAAACGGTGCGACGCGCAAAACCGCGCGAGTGATAAACTGCGCAAAACCGTGCGATGCGAAAAACTGCGCGAGTGATAAACTTTGCAAAACCGTGCGATGCGTAAAACTGCGCTAGTGATAAACTGCGCAAAACAGTGCGATGCGCAAAACCGCGCGAGTGATAAACTGCGCAAAACCGTGCGATGCGCAAAACTCCGCGAGTGATAAAGTGCGCAAAACTGTGCGATGCGCAAAACAGCGCGACTGATAAACTGCGCAAAACAGTGCGATGCGCAAAACCGCGCGACTGATAAACAGTGCAAAATCGTGCGATGCGCAAAACCGCGCGAGTGATAAACTGTGCAAAATCGTGCGATGCGCAAAACCGCGCGATTGATAAACTGCGCAAAATCGTTCGATGCGCAAAACCGCGGGAGTGATAAACTGCGCAAAATCGTGCGATGCGCAAAACCGCGCGAGTCATAAACTGCGCAAAACCGTGCGATGCGCAAAACGGCGCGACGGATAAACTGTGCAAAACCGTGCGATGCGCAAAATCACGCGAGTCATAAACTGCGCAAAACCGTGCGATGCGCAAAACGGCGCGACTGATAAACAGCGCAAAATCGTGCGATGCGCAAAACCGCGCGAGTGATAAACTGCGCAAAATCGTGCGATGCGCAAAACCGCGCGATTGATAAACTGCGCAAAATCGTCCGATGCGCAAAACCGCGCGATTGATAAACTGCGCAAAATCGTCCGATGCGCAAAACCGCAAGATTGATAAACTGCGCAAAACCGTGCGATGCGCAAAACCGCGCGAGTGATAAACTGCGCAAAATCGTGCGATGCGCAAAACTGCGCGAGTGATAAATTGCGCAAAATCGTAAGATGCGCAAAACCGCGCGAGTGATAAACTGCGTAAAACCGTGCGATGCGCAAAACCGCGCGAGTGATAAACTGCGCAAAATCGTGCGATGCGCAAAACCGCGCGATTGATAAACTGCGCAAAACCGTGTGATGCGCAAAACGTCGCGACTGATAAACTGCGCAAAATCGTGCGATCCGCAAAACCGCGCGAGTGATAAACTGCGCAAAATCGTGCGATGCGCAAAACCGCGCGAGTCATAAACTGCGCAAAACCGTGCGATGCGAAAAATGGCGCGACTGATAAACTGCGCAAAATCGTGCGATGCGCAAAACGGCGCGACTGATAAACTGCGCAAAATCGTGCGATGCGCAAAACGGCGCGACTGATAAACTGCGCAAAATCGTGCGATGCGCAAAACCGCGCGACGGATATACTCCGCAAAACGGTGCGATGCGCAAAACCGCGCGAGTGATAAACTGCGCAAAATCGTGCGATGCGCAAAACCGCGCGATTGGTAAACTGCGCAAAACGGTGCGATGCGCAAAACCGCGCGATAGATAAACTGCGCAAAATCGTGCGATTCGCAAAACCGCGCGAGTGATAAACTGCGCAAAACCGTGCGATGCGCAAAATGGCGCGATTGATAAACTGCGCAAAACGGTGCGATGCGCAAAACTCCGCGGGTGATAAACTGCGCAAAATCGTGCGATGTGTAAAACGGCGCGACTGATAAACTGCGCAAAATCGTGCGATGCGCAAAACCGCGCGAGTGATAAACAGCGCAAAATCGTGCGATGTGCAAAACCGCGCGAGTGATAAACTGCGTAAAACCGTGCGAGGCGCAAAACGGCGCGAATGATAAACTGCGCAAAACCGTGCGATGCGCAAAACTCCGCGAGTGATAAACTGCGCAAAACCGTGCGATGCGCAAAATGGCGCGACTGATAAACTGCGCAAAACAGTGCGATGCGCAAAACCGCGCGAGTGATAAACTGCGCAAAACCGTGCGATGCACAAAACCGCGCGAGTGATAAACTGCGCAAAACCGTGCGATGCGCAAAACGGCGCGACTGATAAGCTGTGCAAAACGGTGCGATGCGCAAAACTGCGGGATTGATAAACTGCGCAAAATCGTGCGATGCGCAAAACCGCGCGAGTGATAAACTGCGTAAAACCGTGCGATGTGCAAAACCGCACGAGTGATAAACTGCGCAAAATCGTGCAATCCGCAAAGCTGCGCGAGTGATAAACTGCGCAAAACCGTGCGATGCGCAAAACGGCGTGACAGATAAACTGCGCAAAAGGGTGCGATGCGCAAAACCGCGCGAGTGATAAACTGCGCAAAAGGGTGCGATGCGCAAAACCGCGCGAGTGATAAACTGCACAAAACCGTGCGATGCGCAAAACGGCGCGACTGATAAACTGCACAAAATCGTGCGATGCGCAAAACCGCGCGAGTGTTAAACTGCGCAAAATCGTGCGATGCGCAAAACTCCGCGAGTGATAAAGTGCGCAAAACCGTGCGATGCGCAAAACAGCGCGACTGATAAACTGCGCAAAACAGTGCGATGCGCAAAACCGCGCGAGTGATAAACTGCGCAAAACCGTGCGATGCGCAAAACGGCGCGACTGATAAACAGCGCAAAATCGTGCGATGCGCAAAACCGCGCGAGTGATAAACTGCGCAAAACCGTACGATGCGCAAAACCGCGCGAGTCATAAACTGCGCAAAACCGTGCGTTGCGTAAAACGGCGCGACTGATAAACTGCGCAAAACCGTGCGATGCGCAAAATCGCGCGAGTGATAAACTGCGCAAAACCGTGCGATGCGCAAAACGGCGCGACTGATAAACAGCGCAAAACCGTGCGACGCGCAAAACGGCGCAACTGACTAACTGCGCAAAACAGTGCGATGCGCAAAAGCGCGCGAGTGATAAACTGCGCAAAACCGTGCGATGCGCAAAAGCGCGCGAGTGATAAACTGCGCAAAATCGTGCGATGCGTAAAACGGCGGGAGTGATAAACTGCGCAAAACCGTGCGATGCGAAAAACGGCGCGACTGATAAACTGCGCAAAACCGTGCGATGCGCAAAACTGCGCGAGTGATAAACTGCGCAAAATCGTGCGATGCGCAAAACCGCGCGAGTGATAAACTGCGCAAAATCGTCCGATGCGCAAAACCGCGCGATTGAGAAACTGCGCAAAAGGGTGCGATGCGCAAAACCGCGCGAGTGATAAACTGCGCAAAACCGTGCGATGCGCAAAACTGCGCGAGTCATAAACTGCGAAAAACCGTGCGATGCGCAGAACGGCGCGACTGAGAAACTGCGCAAAATCGTGCGATGCGCGAAACGGCGTGACTGATAAACTGCGCAAAACAGTGCGATGCGCAAAACCGCGCGAGTGATAAACTGCGCAACATCGTGCGATGCGCAAAACCGCGCGATTGATAAACTGCGCAAAACGGTGAGATGCGCAAAACCGCGCGACTGATAGACTGCCCAAAATCGTGCGATGCGAAAAACTGCGCGAGTGATAAACTTTTCAAAACCGTGCGATGCGCAAAACTGCGCTGGTGATAAACTGCGCAAAACAGTGCGATGCGCAAAACCGCGCGAGTGATAAACATGCAAAACCGTGCGATGCGCAAAACTCCGCGAGTGATAAACTGCGCAAAACCGTGCGATGCGCAAAACGGCGCGACTGATAAACTACCCAAAACAGTGCGATGCGCAAAACTGCGCGAGTGATAAACTGCGCAAAACCGTGCTATGCGCAAAACCGTGCGAGTGATAAACTGCGCAAAATCGTCCGATGCGCAAAACTGCGCGATTGATAAACTGCGCAAAACCGTGCGATGCGCAAAACCGCGCGAGTGATAAACTGCGCAAAACCGTGCGATGCGCAAAACCGCGCGAGTCATAAACTGCGCAAAACCGTGCGATGCGCAAAACGGCGCGACTGATAAACTCCGCAAAATCGTGCGATGCGCAAAACCGCGCGAGTGATAAACTGCGCAAAATCGTGCGAGGCGCAAAACCGCGCGATTGATAAACTGCGCAAAACGGTGCGACGCGCAAAACCGCGCGAGTGATAAACTGCGCAAAACCGTGCGATGCGAAAAACTGCGCGAGTGATAAACTTTGCAAAACCGTGCGATGCGCAAAACCGCGCAAGTGATAAACTGCGCAAAACCGTGCGATGCGCAAAACGGCGCGATTGATAAACTACACAAAATCGTGCGAGGCGGAAAACCGCGCGAGTGATAAACTGCGCAAAATCGCGCGATGCGCAAAACCGCGCGATTGATAAACTGCGCAAAACGGTGCGACGCGCAAAACCGCGCGAGTGATAAACTGCGCAAAACCGTGTGATGCGAAAAACTGCGCGAGTGATAAACTTTGCAAAACCGTGCGATGCGCAAAACTGCGCTAGTGATAAACTGCGCAAAACAGTGCGATGCGCAAAACCGCGCGAGTGATAAACTGCGCAAAACCGTGCGATGCGCAAAACTCCGCGAGTGATAAAGTGCTCAAAACTGTGCAATGCGCAAAACAGCGCGACTGATAAACTGCGCAAAACAGTGCGATGCGCAAAACCGCACGAGTGATAAACTGCGCAAAACCGTGTGATGCGCAAAACGGCGCGACTGATAAACAGGGCAAAATCGTGCGAAGCGCAAAACCGCGCGAGTGATAAACTGTGCAAAATCGTGCGATGCGCAAAACCGCGCGATTGATAAACTGCGCAAAATCGTACGATGCGCAAAACCGCGTGAGTGATAAACTGCGCAAAATCGTGCGATGCGCAAAACCGCGCGAGTCATAAACTGCGCAAAACCGTGCGATGCGCAAAACGGCGCGACGGATAAACTGTGCAAAACCGTGCGATGCGCAAAATCGCGCGAGTCATAAACTGCGCAAAACCGTGCGATGCGCAAAACGGCGCGACTGATAAACAGCGCAAAATCGTGCGATGCGCAAAACCGCGCGAGTGATAAACTGCGCAAAATCGTGCGATGCGCAAAACCGCGCGATTGATAAACTGCGCAAAATCGTCCGATGCGCAAAACCGCGCGATTGATAAACTGCGCAAAATCGTCTGATGCGCAAAACCGCGCGATTGATAAACTGCGCAACACCGTGCGATGCGCAAAACCGCGCGAGTGATAAACTGCGCAAAATCGTGCGAGGCGCAAAACTGCGCGAGTGATAAATTGCGCAAAATCGTAAGATGCGCAAAACCGCGCGAGTGATAAACTGCGTAAAACCGTGCGATGCGCAAAACCGCGCCAGTGATAAACTGCGCAAAATCGTGCGATGCGCAAAACCGCGCGATTGATAAACTGCGCAAAACCGTGTGATGCGCAAAACGTCGCGACTGATAAACTGCGCAAAATCGTGCGATCCCCAAAACCGCGCGAGTGATAAACTGCGCAAAATCGTGCGATGCGCAAAACCGCGCGAGTGATAAACTGCGCAAAACCGTGCGATGCGAAAAATGGCGCGACTGATAAACTGCGCAAAATCGTGCGATGCGCAAAACGGCGAGACTGATAAACTACGCAAAATCGTGCGATGCGCAAAACGGCGCGACTGATAAACTGCGCAAAATCGTGCGATGCGCAAATCGGCGCGACTGATATACTGCGCAAAATCGTGCGATGCGCAAAACCGCGCGACGGATATACTCCGCAAAACGGTGCGATGCGCAAAACCGCGCGAGTGATAAACTGCGCAAAATCGTGCGATGCGCAAAACCGCGCGATTGGTAAACTGCGCAAAACGGTGCGATGCGCAAAACCGCGCGATAGATAAACTGCGCAAAATCGTGCGATTCGCAAAACCGCGCGAGTGATAAACTGCGCAAAACCGTGCGATGCGCAAAACGGCGCGATTGATAAACTGCGCAAAACGGTACGACGCGCAAAACTCCGCGGGTGATAAACTGCGCAAAACCGTGCGATGTGTAAAACGGCGCGACAGATAAACTGCGCAAAATCGTGCGATGCGCAAAACCGCGCGAGTGATAAACAGCGCAAAATCGTGCGATGTGCAAAACCGCGCGAGTGATAAACTGCGTAAAACCGTGCGAGGCGCAAAACGGCGCGAATGATAAACTGCGCAAAACCGTGCGATGCGCAAAACTCCGCGAGTGATAAACTGCGCAAAACCGTGCGATGCGCAAAATGGCGCGACTGATAAACTGCGCAAAACAGTGCGATGCGCAAAACCGCGCGAGTGATAAACTGCGCAAAACCGTGCGATGCACAAAACCGCGCGAGTGATAAACTGCGCAAAACCGTGCGATGCACAAAACCGCGCGAGTGATAAACTGCGCAAAACCGTGCGATGCGCAAAACGGCGCGACTGATAAGCTGTGCAAAACGGTGCGATGCGCAAAACTGCGGGATTGATAAACTGCGCAAAATCGTGCGATGCGCAAAACCGCGCGAGTGATAAACTGCGTAAAACCGTGCGATGTGCAAAACCGCACGAGTGATAAACTGCGCAAAATCGTGCAATCCGCAAAGCTGCGCGAGTGATAAACTGCGCAAAATCGTGCGATGCGCAAAACGGCGTGATTGATAAACTGCGCAAAAGGGTGCGATGCGCAAAACCGCGCGAGTGATAAACTGCGCAAAACCGTGCGATGCGCAAAACGGCGCGACTGATAAACTGCACAAAATCGTGCGATGCGGAAAACCGCGCGAGTGATAAACTGCGCAAAATCGTGCGAGGCGCAAAACCGCGCGATTGATAAACTGCGCAAAACGGTGCGACGCGCAAAACCGCGCGAGTGATAAACTGCGCAAAACCGTGCGATGCGAAAAACTGCGCGAGTGATAAACTGCGCAAAACCGTGCTATGCGCAAAACCGCGCGAGTGATAAACTGCGCAAAATCGTCCGATGCGCAAAACCGCGCGATTGATAAACTGCGCAAAAGGGTGCGATGCGCAAAACCGCGCGAGTGATAAACTGCGCAAAACCGTGCGATGCGCAAAACTGCGCGAGTCATAAACTGCGAAAAACCGTGCGATGCGCAGAACGGCGCGACTGATAAACTGCGCAAAATCGTGCGATGCGCGAAACGGCGTGACTGATAAACTGCGCAAAACAGTGCGATGCGCAAAACCGCGCGAGTGATAAACTGCGCAAAATCGTGCGATGCGCAAAACCGCGCGATTGATAAACTGCGCAAAACGGTGAGATGCGCAAAACCGCGCGACTGATAGACTGCCCAAAATCGTGCGATGCGAAAAACTGCGCGAGTGATAAACTTTTCAAAACCGTGCGATGCGCAAAACTGCGCTGGTGATAAACTGCGCAAAACAGTGCGATGCGCAAAACCGCGCGAGTGATAAACAGTGCAAAATCGTGCGAAGCGCAAAACCGCGCGAGTGATAAACTGTGCAAAATCGTGCGATGCGCAAAACCGCGCGATTGATAAACTGCGCAAAATCGTACGATGCGCAAAACCGCGTGAGTGATAAACTGCGCAAAATCGTGCGATGCGCAAAACTGCGCGAGTCATAAACTGCGCAAAACCGTGCGATGCGCAAAACGGCGCGACGGATAAACTGTGCAAAACCGTGCGATGCGCAAAATCGCGCGAGTCATAAACTGCGCAAAACCGTGCGATGCGCAAAACGGCGCGACTGATAAACAGCGCAAAATCGTGCGATGCGCAAAACCGCGCAAGTGATAAACTGCGCAAAATCGTGCGATGCGCAAAACCGCGCGATTGATAAACTGCGCAAAATCGTCCGATGCGCAAAACCGCGCGATTGATAAACTGCGCAAAATCGTCTGATGCGCAAAACCGCGCGATTGATAAACTGCGCAAAACCGTGCGATGCGCAAAACCGCGCGAGTGATAAACTGCGCAAAATCGTGCGAGGCGCAAAACTGCGCGAGTGATAAATTGCGCAAAATCGTAAGATGCGCAAAACCGCGCGAGTGATAAACTGCGTAAAACCGTGCGATGCGCAAAACCGCGCCAGTGATAAACTGCGCAAAATCGTGCGATGCGCAAAACCGCGCGATTGATAAACTGCGCAAAACCGTGTGATGCGCAAAACGTCGCGACTGATAAACTGCGCAAAATCGTGCGATCCCCAAAACCGCGCGAGTGATAAACTGCG
Organism: Camellia granthamiana; assembly: GCA_036172215.1. Lineage (NCBI taxonomy): Eukaryota > Viridiplantae > Streptophyta > Magnoliopsida > Ericales > Theaceae > Camellia > Camellia granthamiana. The sequence goes on from JAXFYN010000499.1 coordinate 154,606, forward strand.
CAAAATCGTGCGATGCGCAAAACCGCGCGAGTGATAAACTGCGCAAAACCGTGCGATGCGAAAAATGGCGCGAATGATAAACTGCGCAAAATCGTGCGATGCGCAAAACCGCGCGACTGATAAACTGCGCAAAATCGTGCGATGCGCAAATCGGCGCGACTGATAAACTGCGCAAAATCGTGCGATGCGCAAAACCGCGCGACGGATATACTGCGCAAAATCGTGCGATGCGCAAAACCGCGCAACGGATATACTCCGCAAAACGGTGCGATGCGCAAAACCGCGCGAGTGATAAACTGCGCAAAATCGTGCGATGCGCAAAACCGCGCGATTGGTAAACTGCGCAAAACGGTGCGATGCGCAAAACCGCGCGATAGATAAACTGCGCAAAATCGTGCGATTCGCAAAACCGCGCGAGTGATAAACTGCGCAAAACCGTGCGATGCGCAAAACGGCGCGATTGATAAACTGCGCAAAACGGTACGACGCGCAAAACTCCGCGGGTGATAAACTGCGCAAAACCGTGCGATGTGTAAAACGGCGCGACAGATAAACTGCGCAAAATCGTGCGATGCGCAAAACCGCGCGAGTGATAAACAGCGCAAAATCGTGCGATGTGCAAAACCGCGCGAGTGATAAACTGCGTAAAACCGTGCGAGGCGCAAAACGGCGCGAATGATAAACTGCGCAAAACCGTGCGATGCGCAAAACTCCGCGAGTGATAAACTGCGCAAAACCGTGCGATGCGCAAAATGGCGCGACTGATAAACTGCGCAAAACAGTGCGATGCGCAAAACCGCGCGAGTGATAAACTGCGCAAAACCGTCCGATGCACAAAACCGCGCGAGTGATAAACTGCGCAAAACCGTGCGATGCGCAAAACGGCGCGACTGATAAGCTGTGCAAAACGGTGCGATGCGCAAAACTGCGGGATTGATAAACTGCGCAAAATCGTGCGATGCGCAAAACCGCGCGAGTGATAAACTGCGTAAAACCGTGCGATGTGCAAAACCGCACGAGTGATAAACTGCGCAAAATCGTGCAATCCGCAAAGCTGCGCGAGTGATAAACTGCGCAAAATCGTGCGATGCGCAAAACGGCGTGACTGATAAACTGCGCAAAAGGGTGCGATGCGCAAAACCGCGCGAGTGATAAACTGCGCAAAACCGTGCGATGCGCAAAACGGCGCGACTGATAAACTGCACAAAATCGTGCGATGCGGAAAACCGCGCGAGTGATAAACTGCGCAAAATCGTGCGAGGCGCAAAACCGCGCGATTGATGAACTGCGCAAAACGGTGCGACGCGCAAAACCGCGCGAGTGATAAACTGCGCAAAACCGTGCGATGCGAAAAACTGCGCGAGTGATAAACTGCGCAAAACCGTGCTATGCGCAAAACCGCGCGAGTGATAAACTGCGCAAAATCGTCCGATGCGCAAAACCGCGCGATTGATAAACTGCGCAAAAGGGTGCGATGCGCAAAACCGCGCGAGTGATAAACTGCGCAAAACCGTGCGATGCGCAAAACTGCGCGAGTCATAAACTGCGAAAAACCGTGCGATGCGCAGAACGGCGCGACTGATAAACTGCGCAAAATCGTGCGATGCGCGAAACGGCGTGACTGATAAACTGCGCAAAACAGTGCGATGCGCAAAACCGCGCGAGTGATAAACTGCGCAAAATCGTGCGATGCGCAAAACCGCGCGATTGATAAACTGCGCAAAACGGTGAGATGCGCAAAACCGCGCGACTGATAGACTGCCCAAAATCGTGCGATGCGAAAAACTGCGCGAGTGATAAACTTTTGAAAACCGTGCGATGCGCAAAACTGCGCTGGTCATAAACTGCGCAAAACAGTGCGATGCGCAAAACCGCGCGAGTGATAAACATGCAAAACCGTGCGATGCGCAAAACTCCGCGAGTGATAAACTGCGCAAAACCGTGCGATGCGCAAAACGGCGCGACTGATAAACTACCCAAAACAGTGCGATGCGCAAAACCGCGCGAGTGATAAACTGCGCAAAACCGTGCTATGCGCAAAACCGTGCGAGTGATAAACTGCGCAAAATCGTCCGATGCGCAAAACTGCGCGATTGATAAACTGCGCAAAACCGTGCGATGCGCAAAACCGCGCGAGTGATAAACTGCGCAAAACCGTGCGATGCGCAAAACCGCGCGAGTCATAAACTGCGCAAAACCGTGCGATGCGCAAAACGGCGCGACTGATAAACTCCGCAAAATCGTGCGATGCGCAAAACCGCGCGAGTGATAAACTGCGCAAAATCGTGCGAGGCGCAAAACCGCGCGAGTGATAAACTGCGCAAAATCGTGCGAGGCGCAAAACCGCGCGATTGATAAACTGCGCAAAACGGTGCGACGCGCAAAACCGCGCGAGTGATAAACTGCGCAAAACCGTGCGATGCGAAAAACTGCGCGAGTGATAAACTTTGCAAAACCGTGCGATGCGCAAAACCGCGCAAGTGATAAACTGCGCAAAACCGTGCGATGCGCAAAACGGCGCGATTGATAAACTGCACAAAATCGTGCGAGGCGGAAAACCGTGCGAGTGATAAACTACGCAAAATCGCGCGATGCGCAAAACCGCGCGATTGATAAACTGCGCAAAACGGTGCGACGCGCAAAACCGCGCGAGTGATAAACTGCGCAAAACCGTGCGATGCGAAAAACTGCGCGAGTGATAAACTTTGCAAAACCGTGCGATGCGCAAAACTGCGCTAGTGATAAACTGCGCAAAACAGTGCGATGCGCAAAACCGCGCGAGTGATAAACTGCGCAAAACCGTGCGATGCGCAAAACTCCGCGAGTGATAAAGTGCGCAAAACTGTGCGATGCGCAAAACAGCGCGACTGATAAACTGCGCAAAACAGTGCGATGCGCAAAACCGCGCGAGTGATAAACTGCGCAAAACCGTGTGATGCGCAAAACGGCGCGACTGATAAACAGTGCAAAATCGTGCGAAGCGCAAAACCGCGTGAGTGATAAACTGTGCAAAATCGTGCGATGCGCAAAACCGCGCGATTGATAAACTGCGCAAAATCGTACGATGCGCAAAACCGCGTGAGTGATAAACTGCGCAAAATCGTGCGATGCGCAAAACCGCGCGAGTCATAAACTGCGCAAAACCGTGCGATGCGCAAAACGGCGCGACGGATAAACTGTGCAAAACCGTGCGATGCGCAAAATCGCGCGAGTCATAAACTGCGCAAAACCGTGCGATGCGCAAAACGGCGCGACTGATAAACAGCGCAAAATCGTGCGATGCGCAAAACCGCGCGAGTGATAAACTGCGCAAAATCGTGCGATGCGCAAAACCGCGCGATTGATAAACTTCGCAAAATCGTCCGATGCGCAAAACCGCGCGATTGATAAACTGCGCAAAACCGTGCGATGCGCAAAACCACGCGAGTGATAAACTGCGCAAAATCGTGCGAGGCGCAAAACTGCGCGAGTGATAAATTGCGCAAAATCGTAAGATGCGCAAAACCGCGCGAGTGATAAACTGCGTAAAACCGTGCGATGCGCAAAACCGCGCCAGTGATAAACTGCGCAAAATCGTGCGATGCGCAAAACCGCGCGATTGATAAACTGCGCAAAACCGTGTGATGCGCAAAACGTCGCGACTGATAAACTGCGCAAAATCGTGCGATCCGCAAAACTGCGCGAGTGATAAACTGCGCAAAATCGTGCGATGCGCAAAACCGCGCGAGTGATAAACTGCGCAAAACCGTGCGATGCGAAAAATGGCGCGACTGATAAACTGCGCAAAATCGTGCGATGCGCAAAACGGCGAGACTGATAAACTGCGCAAAATCGTGCGATGCGCAAAACGGCGCGACTGATAAACTGCGCAAAATCGTGCGATGCGCAAATCGGCGCGACTGATAAACTGCGCAAAATCGTGCGATGCGCAAATCGGCGCGACTGATAAACTGCGCAAAATCGTGCGATGCGCAAAACCGCGCGACGGATATACTGCGCAAAATCGTGCGATGCGCAAAACCGCGCAACGGATATACTCCGCAAAACGGTGCGATGCGCAAAACCGCGCGAGTGATAAACTGCGCAAAATCGTGCGATGCGCAAAACCGCGCGATTGGTAAACTGCGCAAAACGGTGCGATGCGCAAAACCGCGCGATAGATAAACTGCGCAAAATCGTGCGATTCGCAAAACCGCGCGAGTGATAAACTGCGCAAAACCGTGCGATGCGCAAAACGGCGCGATTGATAAACTGCGCAAAACGGTACGACGCGCAAAACTCCGCGGGTGATAAACTGCGCAAAACCGTGCGATGTGTAAAACGGCGCGACAGATAAACTGCGCAAAATCGTGCGATGCGCAAAACCGCGCGAGTGATAAACAGCGCAAAATCGTGCGATGTGCAAAACCGCGCGAGTGATAAACTGCGTAAAACCGTGCGAGGCGCAAAACGGCGCGAATGATAAACTGCGCAAAACCGTGCGATGCGCAAAACTCCGCGAGTGATAAACTGCGCAAAACCGTGCGATGCGCAAAATGGCGCGACTGATAAACTGCGCAAAACAGTGCGATGCGCAAAACCGCGCGAGTGATAAACTGCGCAAAACCGTGCGATGCACAAAACCGCGCGAGTGATAAACTGCGCAAAACCGTGCGATGCGCAAAACGGCGCGACTGATAAGCTGTGCAAAACGGTGCGATGCGCAAAACTGCGGGATTGATAAACTGCGCAAAATCGTGCGATGCGCAAAACCGCGCGAGTGATAAACTCCGTAAAACCGTGCGATGTGCAAAACCGCACGAGTGATAAACTGCGCAAAATCGTGCAATCCGCAAAGCTGCGCGAGTGATAAACTGCGCAAAATCGTGCGATGCGCAAAACGGCGTGACTGATAAACTGCGCAAAAGGGTGCGATGCGCAAAACCGCGCGAGTGATAAACTGCGCAAAACCGTGCGATGCGCAAAACGGCGCGACTGATAAACTGCACAAAATCGTGCGATGCGGAAAACCGCGCGAGTGATAAACTGCGCAAAATCGTGCGAGGCGCAAAACCGCGCGATTGATAAACTGCGCAAAACGGTGCGACGCGCAAAACCGCGCGAGTGATAAACTGCGCAAAACCGTGCGATGCGAAAAACTGCGCGAGTGATAAACTGCGCAAAACCGTGCTATGCACAAAACCGCGCGAGTGATAAACTGCGCAAAACCGTGCGATGCGCAAAACTCCGCGAGTGATAAAGTGCGCAAAACTGTGCGATGCGCAAAACAGCGCGACTGATAAACTGCGCAAAACAGTGCGATGCGCAAAACCGCGCGAGTGATAAACTGCGCAAAACCGTGCGATGCGCAAAACGGCGCGACTGATAAACAGTGCAAAATCGTGCGAAGCGCAAAACCGCGCGATTGATAAACTGCGCAAAATCGTACGATGCGCAAAACCGCGTGAGTGATAAACTGCGCAAAATCGTGCGATGCGCAAAACCGCGCGAGTCATAAACTGCGCAAAACCGTGCGATGCGCAAAACGGCGCGACGGATAAACTGTGCAAAACCGTGCGATGCGCAAAATCGCGCGAGTCATAAACTGCGCAAGACCGTGCGATGCGCAAAACGGCGCGACTGATAAACAGCGCAAAATCGTGCGATGCGCAAAACCGCGCGAGTGATAAACTGCGCAAAATCGTGCGATGCGCAAAACCGCGCGATTGATAAACTGCGCAAAATCGTCCGATGCGCAAAACCGCGCGATTGATAAACTGCGCAAAATCGTCTGATGCGCAAAACCGCCCGATTGATAAACTGCGCAAAACCGTGCGATGCGCAAAACCGCGCGAGTGATAAACTGCGCAAAATCGTGCGAGGCGCAAAACTGCGCGAGTGATAAATTGCGCAAAATCGTAAGATGCGCAAAACCGCGCGAGTGATAAACTGCGTAAAACCGTGCGATGCGCAAAACCGCGCCAGTGATAAACTGCGCAAAATCGTGCGATGCGCAAAACCGCGCGATTGATAAACTGCGCAAAACCGTGTGATGCGCAAAACGTCGCGACTGATAAACTGCGCAAAATCGTGCGATCCGCAAAACCGCGCGAGTGATAAACTGCGCAAAATCGTGCGATGCGCAAAACCGCGCGAGTGATAAACTGCGCAAAACCGTGCGATGCGAAAAATGGCGCGACTGATAAACTGCGCAAAATCGTGCGATGCGCAAAACGGCGAGACTGATAAACTGCGCAAAATCGTGCGATGCGCAAAACGGCGCGACTGATAAACTGCGCAAAATCGTGCGATGCGCAAATCGGCGCGACTGATAAACTGCGCAAAATCGTGCGATGCGCAAAACCGCGCGACGGATATACTGCGCAAAATCGTGCGATGCGCAAAACCGCGCAACGGATATACTCCGCAAAACGGTGCGATGCGCAAAACCGCGCGAGTGATAAACTGCGCAAAATCGTGCGATGCGCAAAACCGCGCGATTGGTAAACTGCGCAAAACGGTGCGATGCGCAAAACCGCGCGATAGATAAACTGCGCAAAATCGTGCGATTCGCAAAACCGCGCGAGTGATAAACTGCGCAAAACCGTGCGATGCGCAAAACGGCGCGATTGATAAACTGCGCAAAACGGTACGACGCGCAAAACTCCGCGGGTGATAAACTGCGCAAAACCGTGCGATGTGTAAAACGGCGCGACAGATAAACTGCGCAAAATCGTGCGATGCGCAAAACCGCGCGAGTGATAAACAGCGCAAAATCGTGCGATGTGCAAAACCGCGCGAGTGATAAACTGCGTAAAACCGTGCGAGGCGCAAAACGGCGCGAATGATAAACTGCGCAAAACCGTGCGATGCGCAAAACTCCGCGAGTGATAAACTGCGCAAAACCGTGCGATGCGCAAAATGGCGCGACTGATAAACTGCGCAAAACAGTGCGATGCGCAAAACCGCGCGAGTGATAAACTGCGCAAAACCGTGCGATGCACAAAACCGCGCGAGTGATAAACTGCGCAAAACCGTGCGATGCGCAAAACGGCGCGACTGATAAGCTGTGCAAAACGGTGCGATGCGCAAAACTGCGGGATTGATAAACTGCGCAAAATCGTGCGATGCGCAAAACCGCGCGAGTGATAAACTGCGTAAAACCGTGCGATGTGCAAAACCGCACGAGTGATAAACTGCGCAAAATCGTGCAATCCGCAAAGCTGCGCGAGTGATAAACTGCGCAAAACCGTGCGATGCGCAAAACGGCGTGACAGATAAACTGCGCAAAAGGGTGCGATGCGCAAAACCGCGCGAGTGATAAACTGCGCAAAAGGGTGCGATGCGCAAAACCGCGCGAGTGATAAACTGCGCAAAACCGTGCGATGCGCAAAACGGCGCGACTGATAAACTGCACAAAATCGTGCGATGCGGAAAACCGCGCCAGTGATAAACTGCGCAAAATCGTGCGAGGCGCAAAACCGCGCGATTGATAAACTGCGCAAAACGGTGTGACGCGCAAAACCGCGCGAGTGATAAACTGCGCAAAACCGTGCGATGCGAAAAACTGCGCGAGTGATAAACTGCGCAAAACCGTGCTATGCGCAAAACCGCGCGAGTGATAAACTGCGCAAAATCGTGCGATGCGCAAAACTCCGCGAGTGATAAAGTGCGCAAAACTGTGCGATGCGCAAAACAGCGCGACTGATAAACTGCGCAAAACAGTGCGATGCGCAAAACCGCGCGAGTGATAAACTGCGCAAAACCGTGTGATGCGCAAAACGGCGCGACTGATAAACAGTGCAAAATCGTGCGAAGCGCAAAACCGCGCGAGTGATAAACTGTGCAAAATCGTGCGATGCGCAAAACCGCGCGATTGATAAACTGCGCAAAATCGTACGATGCGCAAAACCGCGTGAGTGATAAACCGCGCAAAATCGTGCGATGCGCAAAACCGCGCGACTCATAAACTGCGCAAAACCGTGCGATGCGCAAAACGGCGCGACGGATAAACTGTGCAAAACCGTGCGATGCGCAAAATCGCGCGAGTCATAAACTGCGCAAAACCGTGCGATGCGCAAAACGGCGCGACTGATAAACAGCGCAAAATCGTGCGATGCGCAAAACCGCGCGAGTGATAAACTGCGCAAAATCGTGCGATGCGCAAAACCGCGCGATTGATAAACTGCGCAAAATCGTCCGATGCGCAAAACCGCGCGATTGATAAACTGCGCAAAATCGTCTGATGCGCAAAACCGCCCGATTGATAAACTGCGCAAAACCGTGCGATGCGCAAAACCGCGCGAGTGATAAACTGCGCAAAATCGTGCGAGGCGCAAAACTGCGCGAGTGATAAATTGCGCAAAATCGTAAGATGCGCAAAACCGCGCGAGTGATAAACTGCGTAAAACCGTGCGATGCGCAAAACCGCGCCAGTGATAAACTGCGCAAAATCGTGCGATGCGCAAAACCGCGCGATTGGTAAACTGCGCAAAACGGTGCGATGCGCAAAACCGCGCGATAGATAAACTGCGCAAAATCGTGCGATTCGCAAAACCGCGCGAGTGATAAACTGCGCAAAACCGTGCGATGCGCAAAACGGCGCGATTGATAAACTGCGCAAAACGGTACGATGCGCAAAACTCCGCGGGTGATAAACTGCGCAAAACCGTGCGATGTGTAAAACGGCGCGACTGATAAACTGCGCAAAATCGTGCGATGCGCAAAACCGCGCGAGTGATAAACAGCGCAAAATCGTGCGATGTGCAAAACCGCGCGAGTGATAAACTGCGTAAAACCGTGCGAGGCGCAAAACGGCAAGAATGATAAATTGCGCAAAACCGTGCGATGCGCAAAACTCCGCGAGTGATAAACTGCGCAAAACCGTGCGATGCGCAAAATGGCGCGACTGATAAACTGCGCAAAACAGTGCGATGCGCAAAACCGCGCGAGTGATAAACTGCGCAAAACCGTGCGATGCACAAAACCGCGCGAGTGATAAACTGCGCAAAACCGTGCGATGCGCAAAACGGCGCGACTGATAAGCTGTGCAAAACGGTGCGATGCGCAAAACTGCGGGATTGATAAACTGCGCAAAATCGTGCGATGCGCAAAACCGCGCGAGTGATAAACTGCGTAAAACCGTGCGATGTGCAAAACCGCACGAGTGATAAATTGCGCAAAATCGTGCAATCCGCAAAGCTGCGCGAGTGATAAACTGCGCAAAATCGTGCGATGCGCAAAACGGCGTGACTGATAAACTGCGCAAAAGGGTGCGATGCGCAAAACCGCGCGAGTGATAAACTGCGCAAAACCGTGTGATGCGCAAAACGGCGCGACTGATAAACTGCACAAAATCGTGCGATGCGGAAAACCGCGCGAGTGATAAACTGCGCAAAATCGTGCGAGGCGCAAAACCGCGCGATTGATAAACTGCGCAAAACGGTGCGACGCGCAAAACCGCGCGAGTGATAAACTGCGCAAAACCGTGCGATGCGAAAAACTGCGCGAGTGATAAACTGCGCAAAACCGTGCTATGCGCAAAACCGCGCGAGTGATAAACTGCGCAAAACCGTGCGATGCGCAAAACTCCGCGAGTGATAAAGTGCGCAAAACTGTGCGATGCGCAAAACAGCGCGACTGATAAACTGCGCAAAACAGTGCGATGCGCAAAACCGCGCGAGTGATAAACTGCGCAAAACCGTGTGATGCGCAAAACGGCGCGACTGATAAACAGTGCAAAATCGTGCGAAGCGCAAAACCGCGCGAGTGATAAACTGTGCAAAATCGTGCGATGCGCAAAACCGCGCGATTGATAAACTGCGCAAAATCGTACGATGCGCAAAACCGCGGGAGTGATAAACTGCGCAAAATCGTGCGATGCGCAAAACCGCGCGAGTCATAAACTGCGCAAAACCGTGCGATGCGCAAAACGGCGCGACGGATAAACTGTGCAAAAACCGTGCGATGCGCAAAATCGCGCGAGTCATAAACTGCGCAAAACCGTGCGATGCGCAAAACGGCGCGACTGATAAACAGCGCAAAATCGTGCGATGCGCAAAACCGCGCGAGTGATAAACTGCGCAAAATCGTGCGATGCGCAAAACCGCGCGATTGATAAACTGCGCAAAATCGTCCGATGCGCAAAACCGCGCGATTGATAAACTGCGCAAAATCGTCTGATGCGCAAAACCGCGCGATTGATAAACTGCGCAAAACCGTCCGATGCGCAAAACCGCGCGAGTGATAAACTGCGCAAAATCGTGCGAGGCGCAAAACTGCGCGAGTGATAAATTGCGCAAAATCGTAAGATGCGCAAAACCGCGCGAGTGATAAACTGCGTAAAACCGTGCGATGCGCAAAACCGCGCCAGTGATAAACTGCGCAAAATCGTGCGATGCGCAAAACCGCGCGATTGATAAACTGCGCAAAACCGTGTGATGCGCAAAACGTCGCGACTGATAAACTGCGCAAAATCGTGCGATCCGCAAAATCGCGCGAGTGATAAACTGCGCAAAAATCGTGCGATGCGCAAAACCGCGCGAGTGATAAACTGCGCAAAACCGTGCGATGCGAAAAAGGGCGCGACTGATAAACTGCGCAAAATCGTGCGATGCGCAAAACGGCGAGACTGATAAACTGCGCAAAATCGTGCGATGCGCAAAACGGCGCGACTGATAAACTGCGCAAAATCGTGCGATGCGCAAATCGGCGCGAATGATAAACTGCGCAAAATCGTGCGATGCGCAAAACCGCGTGACTGATAAACTGCGCAAAATCGTGCGATGCGCAAATCGGCGCGACTGATAAACTGCGCAAAATCGTGTGATGCGCAAAACCGCGCGACGGATATACTGCGCAAAATCGTGCGATGCGCAAAACCGCGCAACGGATATACTCCGCAAAACGGTGCGATGCGCAAAACCGCGCGAGTGATAAACTGCGCAAAATCGTGCGATGCGCAAAAACCGCGCGATTGGTAAACTGCGCAAAACGGTGCGATGCGCAAAACCGCGCGATAGATAAACAGCGCAAAATCGTGCGATTCGCAAAACCGCGCGAGTGATAAACTGCGCAAAACCGTGCGATGCGCAAAACGGCGCGATTGATAAACTGCGCAAAACGGTACGATGCGCAAAACTCCGCGGGTGATAAACTGCGCAAAACCGTGCGATGTGTAAAACGGCGCGACTGATAAACTGCGCAAAATCGTGCGATGCGCAAAACCGCGCGAGTGATAAACAGCGCAAAATCGTGCGATGTGCAAAAACCGCGCGAGTGATAAACTGCGTAAAACCGTGCGAGGCGCAAAACGGCGCGAATGATAAACTGCGCAAAACCGTGCGATGCGCAAAACTCCGCGAGTGATAAACTGCGCAAAACCGTGCGATGCGCAAAATGGCGCGACTGATAAACTGCGCAAAACAGTGCGATGCGCAAAACCGCGCGAGTGATAAACTGCGCAAAACCGTGCGATGCACAAAACCGCGCGAGTGATAAACTGCGCAAAACCGTGCGATGCGCAAAACGGCGCGACTGATAAGCTGTGCAAAACGGTGCGATGCGCAAAACTGCGGGATTGATAAACTGCGCAAAATCGTGCGATGCGCAAAACCGTGCGATTGATAAACGGCGCAAAATCGTGCGATGCGCAAAACCGCGCGAGTGATAAACTGCGCAAAATCGTGCGATGCGCAAAACCGCGCGATTGATAAACTGCGCAAAACGGTGCGATGCGCAAAACCGCGCGAGTAATAAACTGCGCAAAACCGTGCGATGCGAAAAACTGCACGAGTGATAAACTTTCCAAAACTGTGCGATGCGCAAAACTGCGCTAGTGATAAACTGCGCAAAAAAGTGCGATGCGCAAAACCGCGCGAGTGATAAACATGCAAAACCGTGCGATCCGCAAAGCTGCGCGAGTGATAAACTGCGCAAAATCGTGCGATGCGCAAAACGGCGTGACTGATAAACTGCGCAAAAGGGTGCGATGCGCAAAACGGCGTGACTGATAAACTGCGCAAAAGGGTGCGATGCGCAAAACCGCGCGAGTGATAAACTGCGCAAAACCGTGCGATGCGCAAAACGGCGCGACTGATAAACTGCACAAAATCGTGCGATGCGGAAAACCGCGCGAGTGATAAACTGCGCAAAATCGTGCGAGGCGCAAAACCGCGCGATTGATAAACTGCACAAAACGGTGCGACGCGCAAAACCGCGCGAGTGATAAACTGCGCAAAACCGTGCGATGCGAAAAACTGCGCGAGTGATAAACTGCGCAAAACCGTGCTATGCGCAAAACCGCGCGAGTGATAAACTGCGCAAAATCGTGCGATGCGCAAAACGGCGGGAGTGATAAACTGCGCAAAACCGTGCAATGCGCAAAACCGCGTGATTGATAAACTGCGCAAAACCGTGCGATGCGCAAAACCGCGCGAGTGATAAACTGCGCAAAACCGTGCGATGCGCAAAACCGCGCGAGTCATAAACTGCGCAAAACCGTGCGATGCGCAAAACGGCGCGACTGATAAACTCCGCAAAATCGTGCGATGCGCAAAACCGCGCGAGTGATAAACTGCGCAAAATCGTGCGATGCGTAAAACCGCGCGATTGATAAACTGCGCAAAACGGTGCGACGCGCAAAACCGCGCGAGTGATAAACTGCGCAAAACCGTGCGATGCGAAAAACTGCGCGAGTGATAAACTTTGCAAAACCGTGCGATGCGCAAAACCGCGCGAGTGATAAACTGCGCAAAACCGTGCGATGCGCAAAACTCCGCGAGTGATAAAGTGCGCAAAACTGTGCGATGCGCAAAACAGCGCGACTGATAAACTGCGCAAAACAGTGCGATGCGCAAAACCGCGCGAGTGATAAACTGCGCAAAACCGTGTGATGCGCAAAACGGCGCGACTGATAAACAGTGCAAAATCGTGCGAAGCGCAAAACCGCGCGAGTGATAAACTGTGCAAAATCGTGCGATGCGCAAAACCGCGCGATTGATAAACTGCGCAAAATCGTACGATGCGCAAAACCGCGGGAGTGATAAACTGCGCAAAATCGTGCGATGCGCAAAACCGCGCGAGTCATAAACTGCGCAAAACCGTGCGATGCGCAAAACGGCGCGACGGATAAACTGTGCAAAACCGTGCGATGCGCAAAATCGCGCGAGTCATAAACTGCGCAAAACCGTGCGATGCGCAAAACGGCGCGACTGATAAACAGCGCAAAATCGTGCGATGCGCAAAACCGCGCGAGTGATAAACTGCGCAAAATCGTGCGATGCGCAAAACCGCGCGATTGATAAACTGCGCAAAATCGTCCGATGCGCAAAACCGCGCGATTGATAAACTGCGCAAAATCGTCTGATGCGCAAAACCGCGCGATTGATAAACTGCGCAAAACCGTCCGATGCGCAAAACCGCGCGAGTGATAAACTGCGCAAAATCGTGCGAGGCGCAAAACTGCGCGAGTGATAAATTGCGCAAAATCGTAAGATGCGCAAAACCGCGCGAGTGATAAACTGCGTAAAACCGTGCGATGCGCAAAACCGCGCCAGTGATAAACTGCGCAAAATCGTGCGATGCGCAAAACCGCGCGATTGATAAACTGCGCAAAACCGTGTGATGCGCAAAACGTCGCGACTGATAAACTGCGCAAAATCGTGCGATCCGCAAAACCGCGCGAGTGATAAACTGCGCAAAATCGTGCGATGCGCAAAACCGCGCGAGTGATAAACTGCGCAAAACCGTGCGATGCGAAAAATGGCGCGACTGATAAACTGCGCAAAATCGTGCGATGCGCAAAACGGCGAGACTGATAAACTGCGCAAAATCGTGCGATGCGCAAAACGGCGCGACTGATAAACTGCACAAAATCGTGCGATGCGCAAATCGGCGCGACTGATAAACTGCGCAAAATCGTGCGATGCGCAAAACCGCGCGACGGATATACTGCGCAAAATCGTGCGATGCGCAAAACCGCGCAACGGATATACTCCGCAAAACGGTGCGATGCGCAAAACCGCGCGAGTGATAAACTGCGCAAAATCGTGCGATGCGCAAAACCGCGCGATTGGTAAACTGCGCAAAACGGTGCGATGCGCAAAACCGCGCGATAGATAAACTGCGCAAAATCGTGCGATTCGCAAAACCGCGCGAGTGATAAACTGCGCAAAACCGTGCGATGCGCAAAACGGCGCGATTGATAAACTGCGCAAAACGGTACGATGCGCAAAACTCCGCGGGTGATAAACTGCGCAAAACCGTGCGATGTGTAAAACGGCGCGACTGATAAACTGCGCAAAATCGTGCGATGCGCAAAACCGCGCGAGTGATAAACAGCGCAAAATCGTGCGATGTGCAAAACCGCGCGAGTGATAAACTGCGTAAAACCGTGCGAGGCGCAAAACGGCGCGAATGATAAACTGCGCAAAACCGTGCGATGCGCAAAACTCCGCGAGTGATAAACTGCGCAAAACCGTGCGATGCGCAAAATGGCGCGACTGATAAACTGCGCAAAACAGTGCGATGCGCAAAACCGCGCGAGTGATAAACTGCGCAAAACCGTGCGATGCACAAAACCGCGCGAGTGATAAACTGCGCAAAACCGTGCGATGCGCAAAACGGCGCGACTGATAAGCTGTGCAAAACGGTGCGATGCGCAAAACTGCGGGATTGATAAACTGCGCAAAATCGTGCGATGCGCAAAACCGTGCGATTGATAAACGGCGCAAAATCGTGCGATGCGCAAAACCGCGCGAGTGATAAACTGCGCAAAATCGTGCGATGCGCAAAACCGCGCGATTGATAAACTGCGCAAAACGGTGCGATGCGCAAAACCGCGCGAGTAATAAACTGCGCAAAACCGTGCGATGCGAAAAACTGCACGAGTGATAAACTTTCCAAAACTGTGCGATGCGCAAAACTGCGCTAGTGATAAACTGCGCAAAAAAGTGCGATGCGCAAAACCGCGCGAGTGATAAACATGCAAAACCGTGCGATCCGCAAAGCTGCGCGAGTGATAAACTGCGCAAAATCGTGCGATGCGCAAAACGGCGTGACTGATAAACTGCGCAAAAGGGTGCGATGCGCAAAACGGCGTGACTGATAAACTGCGCAAAAGGGTGCGATGCGCAAAACCGCGCGAGTGATAAACTGCGCAAAACCGTGCGATGCGCAAAACGGCGCGACTGATAAACTGCACAAAATCGTGCGATGCGGAAAACCGCGCGAGTGATAAACTGCGCAAAATCGTGCGAGGCGCAAAACCGCGCGATTGATAAACTGCGCAAAACGGTGCGACGCGCAAAACCGCGCGAGTGATAAACTGCGCAAAACCGTGCGATGCGAAAAACTGCGCGAGTGATAAACTGCGCAAAACCGTGCTATGCGCAAAACCGCGCGAGTGATAAACTGCGCAAAATCGTGCGATGCGCAAAACGGCGGGAGTGATAAACTGCGCAAAACCGTGCGATGCGCAAAACCGCGTGATTGATAAACTGCGCAAAACCGTGCGATGCGCAAAACCGCGCGAGTGATAAACTGCGCAAAACCGTGCGATGCGCAAAACCGCGCGAGTCATAAACTGCGCAAAACCGTGCGATGCGCAAAACGGCGCGACTGATAAACTCCGCAAAATCGTGCGATGCGCAAAACCGCGCGATTGATAAACTGCGCAAAACGGTGCGACGCGCAAAACCGCGCGAGTGATAAACTGCGCAAAACCGTGCGATGCGAAAAACTGCGCGAGTGATAAACTTTGCAAAACCGTGCGATGCGCAAAACCGCGCGAGTGATAAACTGCGCAAAACCGTGCGACGCGCAAAACCGCGCGAGTCATAAACTGCGCAAAACCGTGCGATGTGCAAAACGGCGCGAGTGATAAACTCCGCAAAATCGTGCGATGCGCAAAACGGCGCGACTGATAAATTGTGCAAAATCGTGCGATGCGCAAAACCGCGCGAGTGATAAACTGCGCACAATCGTACGATGCGCAAAACCGCGCGATTGATAAAATGCGCAAAGCCGTGCGATGCGCAAAACTGCGCGAGTGATAAACTGCGCAAAACCGTGCGATGCGCAAAACCGTGCGACTGATAAACGGCGCAAAATCGTGCGATGCGCAAAACCGCGCGAGTGATAAACTGCGCAAAATCGTGTGATGCGCAAAACGTCGCGACTGATAAACTGCGCAAAATCGTGCGATCCGCAAAACCGCGCGAGTGATAAACTGCGCAAAATCGTGCGATGCGCAAAACCGCGCGAGTGATAAACTGCGCAAAACCGTGCGATGCGAAAAATGGCGCGACTGATAAACTGCGCAAAATCGTGCGATGCGCAAAACGGCGAGACTGATAAACTGCGCAAAATCGTGCGATGCGCAAAACGGCGCGACTGATAAACTGCACAAAATCGTGCGATGCGCAAATCGGCGCGACTGATAAACTGCGCAAAATCGTGCGATGCGCAAAACCGCGCGACGGATATACTGCGCAAAATCGTGCGATGCGCAAAACCGCGCAACGGATATACTGCGCAAAATCGTGCGATGCGCAAAACCGCGCAACGGATATACTCCGCAAAACGGTGCGATGCGCAAAACCGCGCGAGTGATAAACTGCGCAAAATCGTGCGATGCGCAAAACCGCGCGATTGGTAAACTGCGCAAAACGGTGCGATGCGCAAAACCGCGCGATAGATAAACTGCGCAAAATCGTGCGATTCGCAAAACCGCGCGAGTGATAAACTGCGCAAAACCGTGCGATGCGCAAAACGGCGCGATTGATAAACTGCGCAAAACGGTACGATGCGCAAAACTCCGCGGGTGATAAACTGCGCAAAACCGTGCGATGTGTAAAACGGCGCGACTGATAAACTGCGCAAAATCGTGCGATGCGCAAAACCGCGCGAGTGATAAACAGCGCAAAATCGTGCGATGTGCAAAACCGCGCGAGTGATAAACTGCGTAAAACCGTGCGAGGCGCAAAACGGCGCGAATGATAAACTGCGCAAAACCGTGCGATGCGCAAAACTCCGCGAGTGATAAACTGCGCAAAACCGTGCGATGCGCAAAATGGCGCGACTGATAAACTGCGCAAAACAGTGCGATGCGCAAAACCGCGCGAGTGATAAACTGCGCAAAACCGTGCGATGCACAAAACCGCGCGAGTGATAAACTGCGCAAAACCGTGCGATGCGCAAAACGGCGCGACTGATAAGCTGTGCAAAACGGTGCGATGCGCAAAACTGCGGGATTGATAAACTGCGCAAAATCGTGCGATGCGCAAAACCGTGCGATTGATAAACGGCGCAAAATCGTGCGATGCGCAAAACCGCGCGAGTGATAAACTGCGCAAAATCGTGCGATGCGCAAAACCGCGCGATTGATAAACTGCGCAAAACGGTGCGATGCGCAAAACCGCGCGAGTAATAAACTGCGCAAAACCGTGCGATGCGAAAAACTGCACGAGTGATAAACTTTCCAAAACTGTGCGATGCGCAAAACTGCGCTAGTGATAAACTGCGCAAAAAAGTGCGATGCGCAAAACCGCGCGAGTGATAAACATGCAAAACCGTGCGATCCGCAAAGCTGCGCGAGTGATAAACTGCGCAAAATCGTGCGATGCGCAAAACGGCGTGACTGATAAACTGCGCAAAAGGGTGCGATGCGCAAAACGGCGTGACTGATAAACTGCGCAAAAGGGTGCGATGCGCAAAACCGCGCGAGTGATAAACTGCGCAAAACCGTGCGATGCGCAAAACGGCGCGACTGATAAACTGCACAAAATCGTGCGATGCGGAAAACCGCGCGAGTGATAAACTGCGCAAAATCGTGCGAGGCGCAAAACCGCGCGATTGATAAACTGCGCAAAACGGTGCGACGCGCAAAACCGCGCGAGTGATAAACTGCGCAAAACCGTGCGATGCGAAAAACTGCGCGAGTGATAAACTGCGCAAAACCGTGCTATGCGCAAAACCGCGCGAGTGATAAACTGCGCAAAATCGTGCGATGCGCAAAACGGCGGGAGTGATAAACTGCGCAAAACCGTGCAATGCGCAAAACCGCGTGATTGATAAACTGCGCAAAACCGTGCGATGCGCAAAACCGCGCGAGTGATAAACTGCGCAAAACCGTGCGATGCGCAAAACCGCGCGAGTCATAAACTGCGCAAAACCGTGCGATGCGCAAAACGGCGCGACTGATAAACTCGCAAAATCGTGCGATGCGCAAAACCGCGCGATTGATAAACTGCGCAAAACGGTGCGACGCGCAAAACCGCGCGAGTGATAAACTGCGCAAAACCGTGCGATGCGAAAAACTGCGCGAGTGATAAACTTTGCAAAACCGTGCGATGCGCAAAACCGCGCGAGTGATAAACTGCGCAAAACCGTGCGACGCGCAAAACCGCGCGAGTCATAAACTGCGCAAAACCGTGCGATGTGCAAAACGGCGCGAGTGATAAACTCCGCAAAATCGTGCGATGCGCAAAACGGCGCGACTGATAAATTGTGCAAAATCGTGCGATGCGCAAAACCGCGCGAGTGATAAACTGCGCACAATCGTACGATGCGCAAAACCGCGCGATTGATAAAATGCGCAAAGCCGTGCGATGCGCAAAACTGCGCGAGTGATAAACTGCGCAAAACCGTGCGATGCGCAAAACCGTGCGACTGATAAACGGCGCAAAATCGTGCGATGCGCAAAACCGCGCGAGTGATAAACTGCGCAAAATCGTGCGATGCGCAAAACCGCGCGATTGATAAACTGCGCAAAACGGTGCGATGCGCAAAACCGCGCGAGTAATAAACTGCGCAAAACCGTGCGATGCGAAAAACTGCGCGAGTGATAAACTTTCCAAAACTGTGCGATGCGCAAAACTGCGCTAGTGATAAACTGCGCAAAAAAGTGCGATGCGCAAAACCGCGCGAGTGATAAACATGCAAAACCGTGCGATGCGCAAAACTCCGCGAGTGATAAACTGCGCAAAAACCGTGCGATGCGCAAAACGGCGCGACTGACAAACTGCGCAAAACAGTGCGATGCGCAAAAGCGCGCGAGTGATAAACTGCGCAAAAACCGTGCGATGCGCAAAAGCGCGCGAGTGATAAACTGCGCAAAATCGTGCGATGCGCAAAACGGCGGGAGTGATAAACTGCGCAAAACCGTGCGATGCGGAAAACGGCGCGACTGATAAACTGCGCAAAACCGTGCGATGCGCAAAACGGCGCGACTGATAAACTGCGCAAAATCGTGCGATGCGCAAAACCGCGCGAGTGATAAACTGCGCAAAATCGTACGATGCGCAAAACCGCGCGATTGATAAACTGCGGAAAAGGGTGCGATGCGCAAAACCGCGCGAGTGATAAACTGCGTAAAACCGTGCGATGCGCAAAACCGCGCGAGTGATAAACTGCGCAAAACCGTGCGATGCACAAAACTGCGCGAGTCATAAACTGCGAAAAACCGTGCGATGCGCAGAACGGCGCGACTGAGAAACTACGCAAAATCGTGCGATGCGCAAAACGGCGCGACTGATAAACTGCGCAAAACAGTGCGATGCGCAAAACCGCGGTAGTGATAAACTGCGCAAAATCGTGCGATGCGCAAAACCGCGCGATTGAAAACGGTTGAGATGCGCAAAACCGCGCGAGTGATAAACTGCGCAAAATCGTGCGATGCGAAAAACTGCGCGAGTGATAAACTTTTCAAAACCGTGCGATGCGCAAAACTGCGCTGGTGATAAACTGCGCAAAACAGTGCGATGCGCAAAACCGCGCGAGTGATAAACATGCAAAACCGTGCGATGCGCAAAACTCCGCGAGTGATAAACTGCGCAAAACCGTGCGATGCGCAAAACGGCGCGACTGATAAACTACCGAAAACAGTGCGATGCGCAAAACCGCGCGAGTGATAAACTGCGTAAAACCGTGCTATGCGCAAAATCGCGCGAGTGATAAACTGCGCAAAATCGTGCGATGCGCAAAACGGCGGGGAGTGATAAACTCCGCAAAACCGTGCGATGCGCAAAGCCGCGTGTGTGATAAACTGCGCAAAATCGTGCGAGGCGCAAAACCGCGCGATGGATAAACTGCGCAAACGGTGCGACGCGCAAAACCGCGCGAGTGATAAACTGCGCAAAACCGTGCGATGCGAAAAACTGCGCGAGTGATAAACTTTGCAAAACCGTGCGATGCGCAAAACCGCGCGAGTGATAAACTGCGCAAAACCGTGCGACGCGCAAAACCGCGCGAGTCATAAACTGCGCAAAACCGTGCGAAGTGCAAAACGGCGCGACTGATAAACTGCGCAAAATCGTACGATGTCCAAAACCGCGCGAGTGATAAACTGCGCAAAATCGTCCGATGCGCAAAACCGCGCGATTGATAAACTGCGCAAAATCGTGCGATGCGCAAAACCGCGCGAGTCATAAACTGCGCAAAACCGTGAGATGCGCAAAACGGCGCGAGTGATAAACTGCGCAAAAACGTGCGATGCGAAAAACGGCGCGAGTGATAAACTTTGCAAAACCGTGCCATCGCGCAAAACCGCGCGAGTGATAAACTGCGCAAAACCGCGCGAGTGATAAACATGCAAAACCGTGCGATGCGCAAAACTCCGCGAATGATAAACTGCGCAAAACCGTGCGATGCGCAAAACGGCGCGACTGATAAACTGCCCAAAACAGTGCGATGCGCAAAACCGCGCGAGTGATAAACTGCGCAAAACCGTGCTATGCGCAAAACCGCGCGAGTGATAAACTGCGCAAAAATCGTGCGATGCGCAAAACGGCGGGAGTGATAAACTGCGCAAAACCGTGCAATGCGCAAAACCGCGTGATTGATAAACTGCGCAAAACCGCGCGAGTGATAAACTGCGCAAAACCGTGCGATGCGCAAAACCGCGCGAGTCATAAACTGCGCAAAACCGTGCGATGCGCAAAATGGCGTGACTGATAAACTCCGCAAAATCGTGCGATGCGCAAAACCGCGCGAGTGATAAACTGCGCAAAATCGTGCGAGGCGCAAAACCGCGCGATGGATAAACTGCGCAAAACGGTGCTGACGCGCAAAACCGCGCGAGTGATAAACTGCGCAAAACCGTGCGATGCGAAAAACTGCGCGAGTGATAAACTTTGCAAAACCGTGCGATGCGCAAAACCGCGCGAGTGATAAACTGCGCAAAACCGTGCGACGCGCAAAACCGCGCGAGTCATAAACTGCGCAAAACCGTGCGATGTGCAAAACGGCGCGAGTGATAAACTCCGCAAAACCGTGCGATGCGCAAAACGGCGCGACTGATAAATTGTGCAAAATCGTGCGATGCGCAAAACCGCGCGAGTGATAAACTGCGCACAATCGTACGATGCGCAAAACCGCGCGATTGATAAACTGCGCAAAGCCGTGCGATGCGCAAAACCGCGCGAGTGATAAACTGCGCAAAACCGTGCGATGCGCAAAACCGTCTGTGCGACTGATAAACGGCGCAAAATCGTGCGATGCGCAAAAACCGCGCGAGTGATAAACTGCGCAAAATCGTGCGATGCGCAAAACCGCGCGATTGATAAACTGCGCAAAATGGTGCGATGCGCAAAACCGCGCGAGTAATAAACTGCGCAAAACCGTGCGATGCGAAAAACTGCGCGAGTGATAAACTTTCCAAAACTGTGCGATGCGCAAAACTGCGCTAGTGATAAACTGCGCAAAAAAGTGCGATGCGCAAAACCGCGCGAGTGATAAACATGCAAAACCGTGCGATGCGCAAAACTCCGCGAGTGATAAACTGCGCAAAACCGTGCGATGCGCAAAACGGCGCGACTGATAAACTGCACAAAATCGTGCGATGCGGAAAACCGCGCGAGTGATAAACTGCGCAAAATCGTGCGAGGCGCAAAACCGCGCGATTGATAAACTGCGCAAAACGGTGCGACGCGCAAAACCGCGCGAGTGATAAACTGCGCAAAACCGTGCGATGTGAAAAACTGCGCGAGTGATAAACTGCGCAAAACCGTGCTATGCGCAAAACCGCGCGAGTGATAAACTGCGCAAATCGTGCGATGCGCAAAACGGCGGGAGTGATAAACTGCGCAAAACCGTGCAATGCGCAAAACCGCGTGATTGATAAACTGCGCAAAACCGTGCGATGCGCAAAACCGCGCGAGTGATAAACTGCGCAAAACCGTGCGATGCGCAAAACCGCGCGAGTCATAAACTGCGCAAAACCGTGCGATGCGCAAAACGGCGCGACTGATAAACTCCGCAAAATCGTGCGATGCGCAAAACCGCGCGAGTGATAAACTGCGCAAAATCGTGCGATGCGCAAAACCGCGCGATTGATAAACTGCGCAAAACGGTGCGACGCGCAAAACCGCGCGAGTGATAAACTGCGCAAAACCGTGCGATGCGAAAAACTGCGCGAGTGATAAACTTTGCAAAACCGTGCGATGCGCAAAACCGCGCGAGTGATAAACTGCGCAAAACCGTGCGACGCGCAAAACCGCGCGAGTCATAAACTGCGCAAAACCGTGCGATGTGCAAAACGGCGCGAGTGATAAACTCCGCAAAATCGTGCGATGCGCAAAACGGCGCGACTGATAAATTGTGCAAAATCGTGCGATGCGCAAAACCGCGCGAGTGATAAACTGCGCAAAATCGTACGATGCGCAAAACCGCGCGATTGATAAACTGCGGAAAAGGGTGCGATGCGCAAAACCGCGCGAGTGATAAACTGCGTAAAACCGTGCGATGCGCAAAACCGCGCGAGTGATAAACTGCGCAAAACCGTGCGATGCACAAAACTGCGCGAGTCATAAACTGCGAAAAACCGTGCGATGCGCAGAACGGCGCGACTGAGAAACTACGCAAAATCGTGCGATGCGCAAAACGGCGCGACTGATAAACTGCGCAAAACAGTGCGATGCGCAAAACCGCGGTAGTGATAAACTGCGCAAAATCGTGCGATGCGCAAAACCGCGCGATTGATAAACTGCGCAAAACGGTGAGATGCGCAAAACCGCGCGAGTGATAAACTGCGCAAAATCGTGCGATGCGAAAAACTGCGCGAGTGATAAACTTTTCAAAACCGTGCGATGCGCAAAACTGCGCTGGTGATAAACTGCGCAAAACAGTGCGATGCGCAAAACCGCGCGAGTGATAAACATGCAAAACCGTGCGATGCGCAAAACTCCGCGAGTGATAAACTGCGCAAAACCGTGCGATGCGCAAAACGGCGCGACTGATAAACTACCGAAAACAGTGCGATGCGCAAAACCGCGCGAGTGATAAACTGCGTAAAACCGTGCTATGCGCAAAATCGCGCGAGTGATAAACTGCGCAAAATCGTGCGATGCGCAAAACGGCGGGAGTGATAAACTCCGCAAAACCGTGCGATGCGCAAAGCCGCGTGTGTGATAAACTGCGCAAAATCGTGCGAGGCGCAAAACCGCGCGATGGATAAACTGCGCAAAACGGTGCGACGCGCAAAACCGCGCGAGTGATAAACTGCGCAAAACCGTGCGATGCGAAAAACTGCGCGAGTGATAAACTTTGCAAAACCGTGCGATGCGCAAAACCGCGCGAGTGATAAACTGCGCAAAACCGTGCGACGCGCAAAACCGCGCGAGTCATAAACTGCGCAAAACCGTGCGAAGTGCAAAACGGCGCGACTGATAAACTGCGCAAAATCGTACGATGTCCAAAACCGCGCGAGTGATAAACTGCGCAAAATCGTCCGATGCGCAAAACCGCGCGATTGATAAACTGCGCAAAATCGTGCGATGCGCAAAACCGCGCGAGTCATAAACTGCGCAAAACCGTGAGATGCGCAAAACGGCGCGAGTGATAAACTGCGCAAAAACGTGCGATGCGAAAAACGGCGCGAGTGATAAACTTTGCAAAACCGTGCCATGCGCAAAACCGCGCGAGTGATAAACTGCGCAAAACCGCGCGAGTGATAAACATGCAAAACCGTGCGATGCGCAAAACTCCGCGAATGATAAACTGCGCAAAACCGTGCGATGCGCAAAACGGCGCGACTGATAAACTGCCCAAAACAGTGCGATGCGCAAAACCGCGCGAGTGATAAACTGCGCAAAACCGTGCTATGCGCAAAACCGCGCGAGTGATAAACTGCGCAAAATCGTGCGATGCGCAAAACGGCGGGAGTGATAAACTGCGCAAAACCGTGCAATGCGCAAAACCGCGTGATTGATAAACTGCGCAAAACCGCGCGAGTGATAAACTGCGCAAAACCGTGCGATGCGCAAAACCGCGCGAGTCATAAACTGCGCAAAACCGTGCGATGCGCAAAATGGCGTGACTGATAAACTCCGCAAAATCGTGCGATGCGCAAAACCGCGCGAGTGATAAACTGCGCAAAATCGTGCGAGGCGCAAAACCGCGCGATGGATAAACTGCGCAAAACGGTGCGACGCGCAAAACCGCGCGAGTGATAAACTGCGCAAAACCGTGCGATGCGAAAAACTGCGCGAGTGATAAACTTTGCAAAACCGTGCGATGCGCAAAACCGCGCGAGTGATAAACTGCGCAAAACCGTGCGACGCGCAAAACCGCGCGAGTCATAAACTGCGCAAAACCGTGCGATGTGCAAAACGGCGCGAGTGATAAACTCCGCAAAACCGTGCGATGCGCAAAACGGCGCGACTGATAAATTGTGCAAAATCGTGCGATGCGCAAAACCGCGCGAGTGATAAACTGCGCACAATCGTACGATGCGCAAAACCGCGCGATTGATAAACTGCGCAAAGCCGTGCGATGCGCAAAACCGCGCGAGTGATAAACTGCGCAAAACCGTGCGATGCGCAAAACCGTGCGACTGATAAACGGCGCAAAATCGTGCGATGCGCAAAACCGCGCGAGTGATAAACTGCGCAAAATCGTGCGATGCGCAAAACCGCGCGATTGATAAACTGCGCAAAATGGTGCGATGCGCAAAACCGCGCGAGTAATAAACTGCGCAAAACCGTGCGATGCGAAAAACTGCGCGAGTGATAAACTTTCCAAAACTGTGCGATGCGCAAAACTGCGCTAGTGATAAACTGCGCAAAAAAGTGCGATGCGCAAAACCGCGCGAGTGATAAACATGCAAAACCGTGCGATGCGCAAAACTCCGCGAGTGATAAACTGCGCAAAACCGTGCGATGCGCAAAACGGCGCGACTGATAAACTGCACAAAATCGTGCGATGCGGAAAACCGCGCGAGTGATAAACTGCGCAAAATCGTGCGAGGCGCAAAACCGCGCGATTGATAAACTGCGCAAAACGGTGCGACGCGCAAAACCGCGCGAGTGATAAACTGCGCAAAACCGTGCGATGTGAAAAACTGCGCGAGTGATAAACTGCGCAAAACCGTGCTATGCGCAAAACCGCGCGAGTGATAAACTGCGCAAAATCGTGCGATGCGCAAAACGGCGGGAGTGATAAACTGCGCAAAACCGTGCAATGCGCAAAACCGCGTGATTGATAAACTGCGCAAAACCGTGCGATGCGCAAAACCGCGCGAGTGATAAACTGCGCAAAACCGTGCGATGCGCAAAACCGCGCGAGTCATAAACTGCGCAAAACCGTGCGATGCGCAAAACGGCGCGACTGATAAACTCCGCAAAATCGTGCGATGCGCAAAACCGCGCGAGTGATAAACTGCGCAAAATCGTGCGATGCGCAAAACCGCGCGATTGATAAACTGCGCAAAACGGTGCGACGCGCAAAACCGCGCGAGTGATAAACTGCGCAAAACCGTGCGATGCGAAAAACTGCGCGAGTGATAAACTTTGCAAAACCGTGCGATGCGCAAAACCGCGCGAGTGATAAACTGCGCAAAACCGTGCGACGCGCAAAACCGCGCGAGTCATAAACTGCGCAAAACCGTGCGATGTGCAAAACGGCGCGAGTGATAAACTCCGCAAAATCGTGCGATGCGCAAAACGGCGCGACTGATAAATTGTGCAAAATCGTGCGATGCGCAAAACCGCGCGAGTGATAAACTGCGCACAATCGTACGATGCGCAAAACCGCGCGATTGATAAACTGCGCAAAGCCGTGCGATGCGCAAAACCGCGCGAGTGATAAACTGCGCAAAACCGTGCGATGCGCAAAACCGTGCGACTGATAAACGGCGCAAAATCGTGCGATGCGCAAAACCGCGCGAGTGATAAACTGCGCAAAATCGTGCGATGCGCAAAACCGCGCGATTGATAAACTGCGCAAAACGGTGCAATGCGCAAAACCGCGCGAGTAATAAACTGCGCAAAACCGTGCGATGCGAAAAACTGCGCGAGTGATAAACTTTCCAAAACTGTGCGATGCGCAAAACTGCGCTAGTGATAAACTGCGCAAAATAGTGCGATGCGCAAAACCGCGCGAGTGATAAACATGCAAAACCGTGCGATGCGCAAAACTCCGCGAGTGATAAACTGCGCAAAACCGTGCGATGCGCAAAACGGCGCGACTGACAAACTGCGCAAAACAGTGCGATGCGCAAAAGCGCGCGAGTGATAAACTGCGCAAAACCGTGCGATGCGCAAAAGCGCGCGAGTGATAAACTGCGCAAAATCGTGCGATGCGCAAAACGGCGGGAGTGATAAACTGCGCAAAACCGTGCGATGCGGAAAACGGCGCGACTGATAAACTGCGCAAAACCGTGCGATGCGCAAAACAGCGCGACTGATAAACTGCGCAAAATCGTGCGATGCGCAAAACCGCGCGAGTGATAAACTGCGCAAAATCGTACGATGCGCAAAACCGCGCGATTGATAAACTGCGGAAAAGGGTGCGATGCGCAAAACCGCGCGAGTGATAAACTGCGTAAAACCGTGCGATGCGCAAAACCGCGCGAGTGATAAACTGCGCAAAACCGTGCGATGCACAAAACTGCGCGAGTCATAAACTGTGAAAAACCGTGCGATGCGCAGAACGGCGCGACTGAGAAACTACGCAAAATCGTGCGATGCGCAAAACGGCGCGACTGATAAACTGCGCAAAACAGTGCGATGCGCAAAACCGCGGGAGTGATAAACTGCGCAAAATCGTGCGATGCGCAAAACCGCGCGATTGATAAACTGCGCAAAACGGTGAGATGCGCAAAACCGCGCGAGTGATAAACTGCGCAAAATCGTGCGATGCGAAAAACTGCGCGAGTGATAAACTTTTCAAAACCGTGCGATGCGCAAAACTGCGCTGGTGATAAACTGCGCAAAACAGTGCGATGCGCAAAACCGCGCGAGTGATAAACATGCAAAACCGTGCGATGCGCAAAACTCCGCGAGTGATAAACTGCGCAAAACCGTGCGATGCGCAAAACGGCGCGACTGATAAACTACCGAAAACAGTGCGATGCGCAAAACCGCGCGAGTGATAAACTGCGTAAAACCGTGCTATGCGCAAAATCGCGCGAGTGATAAACTGCGCAAAATCGTGCGATGCGCAAAACGGCGGGAGTGATAAACTCCGCAAAACCGTGCGATGCGCAAAGCCGCGTGAGTGATAAACTGCGCAAAATCGTGCGAGGCGCAAAACCGCGCGATGGATAAACTGCGCAAAACGGTGCGACGCGCAAAACCGCGCGAGTGATAAACTGCGCAAAACCGTGCGATGCGAAAAACTGCGCGAGTGATAAACTTTGCAAAACCGTGCGATGCGCAAAACCGCGCGAGTGATAAACTGCGCAAAACCGTGCGATGCGCAAAACCGCGCGAGTCATAAACTGCGCAAAACCGTGCGAAGTGCAAAACGGCGCGACTGATAAACTGCGCAAAATCGTACGATGTCCAAAACCGCGCGAGTGATAAACTGCGCAAAATCGTCCGATGCGCAAAACCGCGCGATTGATAAACTGCGCAAAACCGTGCGATGCGCAAAACCGCGCGAGTCATAAACTGCGCAAAACCGTGCGATGCGCAAAACGGCGCGAGTGATAAACTGCGCAAAAACGTGCGATGCGAAAAACGGCGCGAGTGATAAACTTTGCAAAACCGTGCCATGCGCAAAACCGCGCGAGTGATAAACTGCGCAAAACCGCGCGAGTGATAAACATGCAAAACCGTGCGATGCGCAAAACTCCGCGAATGATAAACTGCGCAAAACCGTGCGATGCGCAAAACGGCGCGACTGATAAACTGCCCAAAACAGTGCGATGCGCAAAACCGCGCGAGTGATAAACTGCGCAAAACCGTGCTATGCGCAAAACCGCGCGAGTGATAAACTGCGCAAAATCGTGCGATGCGCAAAACGGCGGGAGTGATAAACTGCGCAAAACCGTGCAATGCGCAAAACCGCGTGATTGATAAACTGCGCAAAACCGCGCGAGTGATAAACTGCGCAAAACCGTGCGATGCGCAAAACCGCGCGAGTCATAAACTGCGCAAAACCGTGCGATGCGCAAAATGGCGTGACTGATAAACTCCGCAAAATCGTGCGATGCGCAAAACCGCGCGAGTGATAAACTGCGCAAAATCGTGCGAGGCGCAAAACCGCGCGATGGATAAACTGCGCAAAACGGTGCGACGCGCAAAACCGCGCGAGTGATAAACTGCGCAAAACCGTGCGATGCGAAAAACTGCGCGAGTGATAAACTTTGCAAAACCGTGCGATGCGCAAAACCGCGCGAGTGATAAACTGCGCAAAACCGTGCGACGCGCAAAACCGCGCGAGTCATAAACTGCGCAAAACCGTGCGATGTGCAAAACGGCGCGAGTGATAAACTCCGCAAAACCGTGCGATGCGCAAAACGGCGCGACTGATAAATTGTGCAAAATCGTGCGATGCGCAAAACCGCGCGAGTGATAAACTGCGCACAATCGTACGATGCGCAAAACCGCGCGATTGATAAACTGCGCAAAGCCGTGCGATGCGCAAAACCGCGCGAGTGATAAACTGCGCAAAACCGTGCGATGCGCAAAACCGTGCGACTGATAAACGGCGCAAAATCGTGCGATGCGCAAAACCGCGCGAGTGATAAACTGCGCAAAATCGTGCGATGCGCAAAACCGCGCGATTGATAAACTGCGCAAAATGGTGCGATGCGCAAAACCGCGCGAGTAATAAACTGCGCAAAACCGTGCGATGCGAAAAACTGCGCGAGTGATAAACTTTCCAAAACTGTGCGATGCGCAAAACTGCGCTAGTGATAAACTGCGCAAAAAAGTGCGATGCGCAAAACCGCGCGAGTGATAAACATGCAAAACCGTGCGATGCGCAAAACTCCGCGAGTGATAAACTGCGCAAAACCGTGCGATGCGCAAAACGGCGCGACTGATAAACTGCACAAAATCGTGCGATGCGGAAAACCGCGCGAGTGATAAACTGCGCAAAATCGTGCGAGGCGCAAAACCGCGCGATTGATAAACTGCGCAAAACGGTGCGACGCGCAAAACCGCGCGAGTGATAAACTGCGCAAAACCGTGCGATGCGAAAAACTGCGCGAGTGATAAACTGCGCAAAACCGTGCTATGCGCAAAACCGCGCGAGTGATAAACTGCGCAAAATCGTGCGATGCGCAAAACGGCGGGAGTGATAAACTGCGCAAAACCGTGCCATGCGCAAAACCGCGTGATTGATAAACTGCGCAAAACAATGCGATGCGCAAAACCGCGCGAGTGATAAACTGCGCAAAACCGTGCGATGCGCAAAACCGCGCGAGTCATAAACTGCGCAAAACCGTGCGATGCGCAAAACGGCGCGACTGATAAACTCCGCAAAATCGTGCGATGCGCAAAACCGCGCGAGTGATAAACTGCGCAAAATCGTGCGATGCGCAAAACCGCGCGATTGATAAACTGCGCAAAACGGTGCGACGCGCAAAACCGCGCGAGTGATAAACTGCGCAAAACCGTGCGATGCGAAAAACTGCGCGAGTGATAAACTTTGCAAAACCGTGCGATGCGCAAAACCGCGCGAGTGATAAACTGCGCAAAACCGTGCGACGCGCAAAACCGCGCGAGTCATAAACTGCGCAAAACCGTGCGATGTGCAAAACGGCGCGAGTGATAAACTCCGCAAAATCGTGCGATGCGCAAAACGGCGCGACTGATAAATTGTGCAAAATCGTGCGATGCGCAAAACCGCGCGAGTGATAAACTGCGCACAATCGTACGATGCGCAAAACCGCGCGATTGATAAACTGCGCAAAGCCGTGCGATGCGCAAAACCGCGCGAGTGATAAACTGCGCAAAACCGTGCGACTGATAAACGGCGCAAAATCGTGCGATGCGCAAAACCGCGCGAGTGATAAACTGCGCAAAATCGTGCGATGCGCAAAACCGTGCGATTGATAAACTGCGCAAAACGGTGCGATGCGCAAAACCGCGCGAGTAATAAACTGCGCAAAACCGTGCGATGCGAAAAACTGCGCGAGTGATAAACTTTCCAAAACTGTGCGATGCGCAAAACTGCGCTAGTGATAAACTGCGCAAAATAGTGCGATGCGCAAAACCGCGCGAGTGATAAACATGCAAAACCGTGCGATGCGCAAAACTCCGCGAGTGATAAACTGCGCAAAACCGTGCGATGCGCAAAACGGCGCGACTGACAAACTGCGCAAAACAGTGCGATGCGCAAAAGCGCGCGAGTGATAAACTGCGCAAAACCGTGCGATGCGCAAAAGCGCGCGAGTGATAAACTGCGCAAAATCGTGCGATGCGCAAAACGGCGGGAGTGATAAACTGCGCAAAACCGTGCGATGCGGAAAACGGCGCGACTGATAAACTGCGCAAAACCGTGCGATGCGCAAAACAGCGCGACTGATAAACTGCGCAAAATCGTGCGATGCGCAAAACCGCGCGAGTGATAAACTGCGCAAAATCGTACGATGCGCAAAACCGCGCGATTGATAAACTGCGGAAAAGGGTGCGATGCGCAAAACCGCGCGAGTGATAAACTGCGTAAAACCGTGCGATGCGCAAAACCGCGCGAGTGATAAACTGCGCAAAACCGTGCGATGCACAAAACTGCGCGAGTCATAAACTGTGAAAAACCGTGCGATGCGCAGAACGGCGCGACTGAGAAACTACGCAAAATCGTGCGATGCGCAAAACGGCGCGACTGATAAACTGCGCAAAACAGTGCGATGCGCAAAACCGCGGGAGTGATAAACTGCGCAAAATCGTGCGATGCGCAAAACCGCGCGATTGATAAACTGCGCAAAACGGTGAGATGCGCAAAACCGCGCGAGTGATAAACTGCGCAAAATCGTGCGATGCGAAAAACTGCGCGAGTGATAAACTTTTCAAAACCGTGCGATGCGCAAAACTGCGCTGGTGATAAACTGCGCAAAACAGTGCGATGCGCAAAACCGCGCGAGTGATAAACATGCAAAACCGTGCGATGCGCAAAACTCCGCGAGTGATAAACTGCGCAAAACCGTGCGATGCGCAAAACGGCGCGACTGATAAACTACCGAAAACAGTGCGATGCGCAAAACCGCGCGAGTGATAAACTGCGTAAAACCGTGCTATGCGCAAAATCGCGCGAGTGATAAACTGCGCAAAATCGTGCGATGCGCAAAACGGCGGGAGTGATAAACTCCGCAAAACCGTGCGATGCGCAAAGCCGCGTGAGTGATAAACTGCGCAAAATCGTGCGAGGCGCAAAACCGCGCGATGGATAAACTGCGCAAAACGGTGCGACGCGCAAAACCGCGCGAGTGATAAACTGCGCAAAACCGTGCGATGCGAAAAACTGCGCGAGTGATAAACTTTGCAAAACCGTGCGATGCGCAAAACCGCGCGAGTGATAAACTGCGCAAAACCGTGCGATGCGCAAAACCGCGCGAGTCATAAACTGCGCAAAACCGTGCGAAGTGCAAAACGGCGCGACTGATAAACTGCGCAAAATCGTACGATGTCCAAAACCGCGCGAGTGATAAACTGCGCAAAATCGTCCGATGCGCAAAACCGCGCGATTGATAAACTGCGCAAAACCGTGCGATGCGCAAAATCGCGCGAGTCATAAACTGCGCAAAACCGTGCGATGCGCAAAACGGCGCGAGTGATAAACTGCGCAAAAACGTGCGATGCGAAAAACGGCGCGAGTGATAAACTTTGCAAAACCGTGCCATGCGCAAAACCGCGCGAGTGATAAACTGCGCAAAACCGCGCGAGTGATAAACATGCAAAACCGTGCGATGCGCAAAACTCCGCGAATGATAAACTGCGCAAAACCGTGCGATGCGCAAAACGGCGCGACTGATAAACTGCCCAAAACAGTGCGATGCGCAAAACCGCGCGAGTGATAAACTGCGCAAAACCGTGCTATGCGCAAAACCGCGCGAGTGATAAACTGCGCAAAATCGTGCGATGCGCAAAACGGCGGGAGTGATAAACTGCGCAAAACCGTGCAATGCGCAAAACCGCGTGATTGATAAACTGCGCAAAACCGCGCGAGTGATAAACTGCGCAAAACCGTGCGATGCGCAAAACCGCGCGAGTCATAAACTGCGCAAAACCGTGCGATGCGCAAAATGGCGTGACTGATAAACTCCGCAAAATCGTGCGATGCGCAAAACCGCGCGAGTGATAAACTGCGCAAAATCGTGCGAGGCGCAAAACCGCGCGATGGATAAACTGCGCAAAACGGTGCGACGCGCAAAACCGCGCGAGTGATAAACTGCGCAAAACCGTGCGATGCGAAAAACTGCGCGAGTGATAAACTTTGCAAAACCGTGCGATGCGCAAAACCGCGCGAGTGATAAACTGCGCAAAACCGTGCGACGCGCAAAACCGCGCGAGTCATAAACTGCGCAAAACCGTGCGATGTGCAAAACGGCGCGAGTGATAAACTCCGCAAAACCGTGCGATGCGCAAAACGGCGCGACTGATAAATTGTGCAAAATCGTGCGATGCGCAAAACCGCGCGAGTGATAAACTGCGCACAATCGTACGATGCGCAAAACCGCGCGATTGATAAACTGCGCAAAGCCGTGCGATGCGCAAAACCGCGCGAGTGATAAACTGCGCAAAACCGTGCGATGCGCAAAACCGTGCGACTGATAAACGGCGCAAAATCGTGCGATGCGCAAAACCGCGCGAGTGATAAACTGCGCAAAATCGTGCGATGCGCAAAACCGCGCGATTGATAAACTGCGCAAAACGGTGCGATGCGCAAAACCGCGCGAGTAATAAACTGCGCAAAACCGTGCGATGCGAAAAACTGCGCGAGTGATAAACTTTCCAAAACTGTGCGATGCGCAAAACTGCGCTAGTGATAAACTGCGCAAAAAAGTGCGATGCGCAAAACCACGCGAGTGATAAACATGCAAAACCGTGCGATGCGCAAAACTCCGCGAGTGATAAACTGCGCAAAACCGTGCGATGCGCAAAACGGCGCGACTGACAAACTGCGCAAAACAGTGCGATGCGCAAAAGCGCGCGAGTGATAGACTGCGCAAAATCGTGCGATGCGAAAAACTGCGCGAGTGATAAACTTTTGAAAACCGTGCGATGCGCAAAACTGCGCTGGTGATAAACTGCGCAAAACAATGCGATGCGTAAAACCGCGCGAGTGATAAACATGCAAAACCGTGCGACGCGCAAAACTCCGCGAGTGATAAACTGCGCAAAACCGTGCGATGCGCAAAACGGCGCGAGTGATAAACTTTGCAAAACCGTGCGATGCGCAAAACCGCGCGAGTGATAAACTGCGCAAAACCGTGCTATGCGCAAAACCGCGTGAGTGATAAACCGCGCAAAATCGTGCGATGCGCAAAACGGCGGGAGTGATAAACTCCGCAAAACCGTGCGATGCGCAAAACGGCGCGACTGATAAATTGTGCAAAATCGTGCGATGCGCAAAACCGCGCGATTGATAAACTGCGCAAAACCGTGCGATGCGCAAAACCGCGCGAGTGATAAACTGCGCAAAACCGTGCGATGCGTAAAACCGTGCGATTGATAAACTCCGCAAAATCGTGCGATGCGCAAAACCGCGCGAGTGATAAACTGCGCAAAATCGTGCGATGCGCAAAACCGCGCGATTGATAAACTGCGCAAAACGGTGCGATGCGCAAAACCGCGCGAGTAATAAACTGCGCAAAACCGTGCGATGCGAAAAACTGCGCGAGTGATAAACTTTCCAAAACTGTGCGATGCGCAAAAACTGCGCTAGTGATAAACTGCGCAAAAAAGTGCGATGCGCAAAACCGCGCGAGTGATAAACATGCAAAACCGTGCGATGCGCAAAACTCCGCGTGTGAAAAACTGCGCAAAACCGTGCGATGCGCAAAACGGCGCGACTGACAAACTGCGCAAAACAGTGCGATGCGCAAAAGCGCGCGAGTGATAAACTGCGCAAAACCGTGCGATGCGCAAAAGCGCGCGAGTGATAAACTGCGCAAAATCGTGCGATGCGCAAAACGGCGGGAGTGATAAACTGCGCAAAACCGTGCGATGCGGAAAACGGCGCGACTGATAAACTGCGCAAAACCGTGCGATGCGGAAAACGGCGCGACTGATAAACTGCGCAAAACCGTGCGATGCGCAAAACAGCGCGACTGATAAACTGCGCAAAATCGTGCGATGCGCAAAACCGCGCGAGTGATAAACTGCGCAAAATCGTACGATGCGCAAAACCGCGCGATTGATAAACTGCGCAAAAGGGTGCGATGCGCAAAACCGCGCGAGTGATAAACTGCGCAAAAGGGTGCGATGCGCAAAACCGCGCGAGTGATAAACTGCACAAAACCGTGCGATGCGCAAAACTGCGCGAGTCATAAACTGCGAAAAACCGTGCGATGCGCAGAACGGCGCGACTGATAAACTGCGCAAAATCGTGCGATGCGCAAAAACGGCGCGACTGATAAACTGCGCAAAAACAGTGCGATGCGCAAAACCGCGCGAGTGATAAACTGCGCAAAATCGTGCGATGCGCAAAACGGCGGGAGTGATAAACTCCGCAAAACCGTGTGATGCGCAAAACCGCGCGAGTGATAAACTGCGCAAAATCGTCCGATGCGCAAAACCGCGCGATTGATAAACTGCGCAAAACCGTGCGATGCGCAAAACCGCGCGAGTGATAAACTGCGCAAAACCGTGCGATGCGTAAAACCGTGCGACTGATAAACTCCGCAAAATCGTGCGATGCGCAAAACCGCGCGAGTGATAAACTGCGCAAAATCGTGCGAGGCGCAAAACCGCGCGAGTGATAAACTGCGCAAAACCGTGCGATGCGAAAAACTGCGCGAGTGATAAACTTTGCAAAACCGTGCGATGCGCAAAACCGTGCGATGCGAAAAACTGCGCGAGTGATAAACTTTGCAAAACCGTGCGACGCGCAAAACCGCGCGAGTCATAAACTGCGCAAAACCGTGCGATGTGCAAAACGGCGCGACTGATAAACTGCGCAAAATCGTACGATGTCCAAAACCGCGCGAGTGATAAACTGCGCAAAATCGTCCGATGCGCAAAACCGCGCGATTGATAAACTGCGCAAAACCGTGCGATGCGCAAAACCGCGCGAGTGATAAACTGCGCAAAACCGTGCGAAGCGCAAAACCGCGCGAGTGATAAACTCTGCAAAACCGTGCGACGCGCAAAACCGCGCGAGTGATAAACTGCGTAAAACCGTGCGACGCGCAAAACCGCGCGAGTCATAAACTGCGTAAAACCGTGCGACGCGCAAAACCGCGCGAGTGATAAACTGCGTAAAACCGTGCGACGCGCAAAACCGCGCGAGTCATAAACTGCGCAAAACCGTACGATGCGCAAAACGGCGTGACGGATAAACTGCGCAAAAGGGTGCGATGCGCAAAACCGCGCGAGTGATAAACTGCGCAAAAGGGTGCGATGCGCAAAACCGCGCAAGTGATAAACTGCACAAAACCGTGCGATACGCAAAACGGCGCGATTGATAAACTGCACAAAATCGTGCGAGGCGGAAAACCGCGCGAGTGATAAACTGCGCAAAATCGCGCGATGCGCAAAACCGCGCGATTGATAAATTGCGCAAAACGGTGCGACGCGCAAAACCGCGCGAGTGATAAACTGCGCAAAACCGTGCGATGCGAAAAACTGCGCGAGTGATAAACTTTGCAAAACCGTGCGATGCGTAAAACTGCGCTAGTGATAAACTGCGCAAAACAGTGCGATGCGCAAAACCGCGCGAGTGATAAACTGCGCAAAACCGTGCGATGCGCAAAACTCCGCGAGTGATAAAGTGCGCAAAACTGTGCGATGCGCAAAACAGCGCGACTGATAAACTGCGCAAAACAGTGCGATGCGCAAAACCGCGCGACTGATAAACAGTGCAAAATCGTGCGATGCGCAAAACCGCGCGAGTGATAAACTGTGCAAAATCGTGCGATGCGCAAAACCGCGCGATTGATAAACTGCGCAAAATCGTTCGATGCGCAAAACCGCGGGAGTGATAAACTGCGCAAAATCGTGCGATGCGCAAAACCGCGCGAGTCATAAACTGCGCAAAACCGTGCGATGCGCAAAACGGCGCGACGGATAAACTGTGCAAAACCGTGCGATGCGCAAAATCACGCGAGTCATAAACTGCGCAAAACCGTGCGATGCGCAAAACGGCGCGACTGATAAACTGCGCAAAATCGTGCGATGCGCAAAACCGCGCGAGTGATAAACTGCGCAAAATCGTGCGATGCGCAAAACCGCGCGATTGATAAACTGCGCAAAACGGTGCGACGCGCAAAACCGCGCGAGTGATAAACTGCGCAAAACCGTGCGATGCGAAAAACTGCGCGAGTGATAAACTTTGCAAAACCGTGCGATGCGCAAAACCGCGCGAGTGATAAACTGCGCAAAACCGTGCGACGCGCAAAACCGCGCGAGTCATAAACTGCGCAAAACCGTGCGATGTGCAAAACGGCGCGAGTGATAAACTCCGCAAAATCGTGCGATGCGCAAAACGGCGCGACTGATAAATTGTGCAAAATCGTGCGATGGCGCAAAACCGCGCGAGTGATAAACTGCGCAAAATCGTCCGATCCGCAAAACCGCGCGATTGTTAAACTGCGCAAAATCGTGGGATGCGCAAAACCGCGCGAGTGATAAACTGCGCAAAATCGTGCGATGCGCAAAACCGCACGATTGATAAGCTGCGCAAAACGGTGCGATGCGGGAAACCGCGCGAGTGATAAACTGCGCAAAACCGTGCGATGCGAAAAACTACGCGAGTGATAAACTTTCCAAAACCGTGCGATGCGCAAAACTCCGCGAGTGATAAACTGCGCAAAACCGTGCGATGCGCAAAACGGCGCGACCGATAAACTGCGCAAAACAGTGCGATGCGCAATACCGCGCGAGTGATAAACTGCGCAAAACCGTGCGATGCGCAAAACCGCGCGAGTGATAAACTGCGCAAAATCGTGCGATGCGCAAAACGGCGGGAGTAATAAACTCCGCAAAACCGTGCGATGTGCAAAACCGCGCGAGTGATAAATTGCGCAAAATCGTCCGATGCGCAAAACCGCGCGATTGATAAACTGCGCAAAACCGTGCGATGCGCAAAACGGCGCGAGTGATAAACTGCGCAAAACCGTACGATTCGCAAAACCGCGCGAGTGATACATTGCGCAAAACCGTGCGATGCGCAAAACCGCGCGAGTGATAAACATGCAAAACCGTGCGATGCGCAAAACTCCGCGAGTGATAAACTGCGCAAAACCGTGCGATGCGCAAAACGGCGCGACTGATAAACTGCGCAAAATCGTACGATGCGTAAAACCGCGCGAGTGATAAACTGCGCAAAACCGTGCGATACGCAAAACTGCGCGAGTCATAAACTGCGAAAAACCGTGCGATGCGCAGAACGGCGCGACTGATAAACTGCGCAAAATCGTGCGATGCGCAAAACGGCGCGACTGATAAACTGCGCAAAACAGTGCGATGCGCAAAACCGCGCGAGTGATAAACTGCGCAAAATCGTGCGATGCGCAAAACCACGCGATTGATAAACTGCGCAAAACGGTGAGATGCGCAAAAACCGCGCGAGTGATAAACTGCGCAAAACCGTGCGATGCGAAAAACTGCGCGAGTGATAAACTTTTCAAAACCGTGCGATGCGCAAAACTGCGCTAGTGATAAACCGCGCAAAACAGTGCGATGCGCAAAACCGCGCGAGTGATAAACATGCAAAACCGTGCGATGCGCAAAACTCCGCGAGTGGTAAACTGCGCAAAACCGTGCGATGCGCAAAACGGCGCGACTGATAAACTGCCTAAAACAGTGCGATGCGCAAAACCGCGCGAGTGATAAACTGCGCAAAACCGTGCTATGCGCAAAACCGCGCGACTGATAAACTGCGCAAAATCGTGCGATGCGCAAAACGGCGGGAGTGATAAACTGCGCAAAACCGTGCGATGCGCAAAACCGCGCGAGTGATAAACTGCGCAAAATCGTCCGATGCGCAAAACCGCGCGATTGATAAACTGCGCAAAACCGTGCGATGCGCAAAACTGCGCGAGTGATAAACTGCGCAAAACCGTGCGATGCGCAAAACTGCGCGAGTGATAAACTGCGCAAAACCGTGCGATGCGCAAAACCGCGCGATTGATAAGCTCCGCAAAACCGTGCGATGCGCAAAACCGTGCGATGCGCAAAACCGCGCGAGTCATAAAATGCGCAAAACCGTGCAATGCGCAAAACTGCGCTAGTGATAAACTGCGCAAAACTGTGCGATGCGCAAAACCGCGCGAGTGATAAACATGCAAAACCGTGCGATGCGCAAAACTCCCCGAGTGATAAACTGCGCAAAACCGTGCGATGCGCAAAACGGCGCGACTGATAAACTGCGCAAAACAGTGCGATGCGCAAAACCGCGCGAGTGACAAACATCGCAAAACCGTGCGACGCGCAAAACCGCGCGAGTGATAAACTGCGCAAAATCGTGCGATGCGCAAAACGGCGGGAGTGATAAACTCCGCAAAACTGTGCGATGGGCAAAACGGCGCGACTGATAAACTCTGCAAAACCGTGCGATGCGCAAAACCGCGCGAGTGATAAACTGCGCAAAATCGACCGATGCGCAAAACCGCGCGATTGATAAACTGCGCAAAAACCGTGCGATGCGCAAAACCGTGCGATGCGCAAAAACCGCGCGAGTGATAAACTGCGCAAAAACCGTGCGATGCGCAAAACCGCGCGAGTGATAAACTGCGCAAAACCGTGCGATGCGCAAAACCGCGCGAGTCATAAACTGTGCAAAACCGTGCGATGCGCAAAACGGCGCGACTGATACACTGCGCAAAATCGTGCGATGCAGAAAACCGCGCGAGTGATAAACTGCGCAAAACCGTGCGATGCACAAAACTGCGCGAGTCATAAACTGCGCAAAACCGTGCGATGCGCAAAACCGCGCGAGTCATAAACTGCGCAAAACCGTGCGATGCGCAAAACGGCGCGACTGATACACTGCGCAAAATCGTGCGATGCGCAAAACCGCGCGAGTGATAAACTGCGCAAAATCGTGCGATGCGCAAAACGGCGGGAGTGATAAACTCCGCAAAACCGTGCGATCCGCAAAACGGCGTGACTGATAAACTGCGCAAAACCGTGCGATGCGCAAAATCGCGCGAGTCATAAACTGCGCAAAACCGTGTGATGCGTAAAAACGGCGCGACTGATAAACAGCGCAAAATCGTGCGATGCGCAAAACCGCGCGAGTGATAAACAGCGCAAAATCATGCGATGCACAAAACCGCGCGAGTGATAAACTGCGCAAAATCGTGCGATGCGCAAAACCGCGCGATTGATAAACTGCGCAAAATCGTCCGATGCGCAAAAACCGCGCGATTGTTAAACTGCGCAAAATCGTGGGATGCGCAAAACCGCGCGAGTGATAAACTGCGCAAAATCGTGCGATGCGCAAAACCGCACGATTGATAAATTGCGTAAAACGGTGCGATGCGCAAAACCGCGCGAGTGATAAACTGCGCAAAATCGTGCGATGCGCAAAACCGCGCGATTGATAAACTGCGCAAAAACGGTGAGATGCGCAAAACCGCGCGAGTGATAAACTGCGCAAAAACCGTGCGATGCGAAAAACTGCGCGAGTGATAAACTTTTCAAAACCGTGCGATGCGCAAAAACTGCGCTAGTGATAAACTGCGCAAAACAGTGCGATGCGCAAAACCGCACGAGTGATAAACATGCAAAACCGTGCGATGCGCAAAACTCCGCGAGTGGTAAACTGCGCAAAACCGTGCGATGCGCAAAACGGCGCGACTGATAAACTGCCCAAAACAGTGCGATGCGCAAAACCGCGCGAGTGATAAACTGCGCAAAACCGTGCTATGCGCAAAACCGCGCGACTGATAAACTGCGCAAAATCGTGCGATGCGCAAAACGGAGGGAGTGATAAACTCCGCAAAACCGTGCGATGCGCAAAACCGCGCGAGTGATAAACTGCGCAAAATCGTCCGATGCGCAAAACCACGCGATTGATAAACTGCGCAAAACCGTGCGATGCGCAAAACTGCGCGAGTGATAAACTGCGCAAAACCGTGCGATGCGCAAAACTGCGCGAGTGATAAAACTGCGCAAAACCGTGCGATGCGCAAAACCGCGCGATTGATAAGCTCCGCAAAAACCGTGCGATGCGCAAAACCGCGCGAGTGATAAACTGCGCAAAACCGTGCAATGCGCAAAACCGCGCTAGTCATAAACTGCGCAAAACCGTGCGATGCGCAAAACGGCGCGACTGATAAACTCCGCAAAATCGTGCGATGCGCAAAAACCGCGCGAGTGATAAACTGCGCAAAATCGTGCGATGCGCAAAAACCGCGCGATTGATAAACTGCGCAAAACGGTGCGATGCGCAAAACCGCGCGAGTGATAAACTGCGCAAAACCTTGCGATGCGAAAAAACTGCGCGAGTGATAAACTTTGCAAAACCGCGCAAGTGATAAACTGCGCAAAATCATGCGATGCGCAAAACCGCGCGATTGATAAACTGTGCAAAATCGTACGATGCGCAAAACCGCGCGATTGATAAACTGCGCAAAACCGTGCGATGCGCAAAACCGCGCGAGTGATAAACTGCGCAAAACCGTGCGATGCGCAAAACGGCGCGACTGATAAACTGCGCAAAATCGTGCGATGCGCAAAACCGCGCGAGTGATACACTGCGCAAAATCGTCCGATGCGCAAAACCGCGCGATTGATAAACTGCGCAAAACCGTGCGATGCGCAACACCGCGCGAGTGATAAACTGCGCAAAACCGTGCGATGCGCAAAACCGCGCGAGTCATAAAATGCGCAAAACCGTGCGATGCGCAAAACCGCGCGAGTGATAAACTTTCCAAAACCGTGCGATGCGCAAAACTGCGCTAGTGATAAACTGCGCAAAACAGTGCGATGCGCAAAACCGCGCGAGTGATAAACATGCAAAACCGTGCGATGCGCAAAACTCCGCGAGTGATAAACTGCGCAAAAACCGTGCGATGCGCAAAACGGCGAGACTGATAAACTGCGAAAAACCGTGCGATTCGCAAAACCGCGCGAGTCATAAAATGCGCAAAACCGTGCGATGCGCAAAACCGCGCGAGTGATAAACTTTCCAAAACCGTGCGATGCGCAAAACTGCGCTAGTGATAAACTGCGCAAAACAGTGCGATGCGCAAAACCGCGCGAGTGATAAACATGCAAAACCGTGCGATGCGCAAAACTCCGCGAGTGATAAACTGCGCAAAACCGTGCGATGCGCAAAACGGCGCGACTGATAAACTCCGCAAAATCGTGCGATGCGCAAAACCGCGCGAGTGATAAACTGCGCAAAATCGTGCGAGGCGCAAAACCGCGCGATTGATAAACTGCGCAAAACGGTGCGACGCGCAAAACCGCGCGAGTGATAAACTGCGCAAAACCTTGCGATGCGAAAAAACTGCGCGAGTGATAAAACTTTGCAAAACCGCGCAAGTGATAAACTGCGCAAAATCATGCGATGCGCAAAACCGCGCGATTGATAAACTGCGCAAAATCGTACGATGCGCAAAACCGCGCGATTGATAAACTGCGCAAAACCGTGCGATGCGCAAAACCGCGCGAGTGATAAACTGCGCAAAACCGTGCGATGCGCAAAACGGCGCGACTGATAAACTGCGCAAAATCGTGCGATGCGCAAAACCGCGCGAGTGATACACTGCGCAAAATCGTCCGATGCGCAAAACCGCGCGATTGATAAACTGCGCAAAACCGTGCGATGCGCAACACCGCGCGAGTGATAAACTGCGCAAAAACCGTGCGATGCGCAAAACCGTGCGATGCGCAAAACCGCGCGAGTGATAAACATTCCAAAACCGTGCGATGCGCAAAACTGCGCTAGTGATAAACTGCGCAAAACAGTGCGATACGCAAAACTCCCCGAGTGATAAACTGCGCAAAACCGTGCGATGCGCAAAACGGCGCCACTGATAAACTGCGCACAACAGTGCGATGCGCAAAACCGCGCGAGTGATAAACTGCGCAAAACCGTGCGACGCGCAAAACCGCGCGAGTGATAAACTGCGCAAAATCGTGCGATGCGCAAAATGGCGGGAGTGTTAAAACTCCGCAAAACCGTGCGATGCGCAAAACGGCGCGACTGATAAACTCCGCAAAACCGTGCGATGCGCAAAACCGCGCGAGTGATAAACTGCGCAAAAGCCGTGCGATGCGCAAAACCGCGCGAGTGATAAACTGCGCAAAACCGTGCGATGCGCAAAACTCCGCGAGTGATAAACTGCGCCAAACCGTGCGATGCGCAAAAACGGGGCGACTGATAAACTGCGCAAAATCGTACGATGCGCAAAACTGCGCGATTGATAAACTGCGCAAAACCGTGCGATGCGCAAAAACCGCGCGAGTGATTAACTGCGCAAAAACCGTGCGATGCGCAAAACTGCGCGAGTTATAAACTGCGCAAAACCGTGCGATGCGCAAAATGGCGCGACTGATAAACTGCGCAAAATCGTGCGATGCGCAAAACGGCGCGACTGATAAACTGCGCAAAACACTGCGATGCGCAAAACCGCGCGAGTGATAAACTTCACAAAATCGTGCGATGCGTAAAACCGCGCGATTGATAAACAGCGCAAAACCGCGCGAGTGATAAACTGCGCAAAACCGTGCGATGCAAAAAACTGCGCGAGTGATAAACTTTTCAAAACCGTGCGATGCGCAAAACTGCGCTAGTGATAAACTGCGCAAAACAGTGCGATGCGCAAAACCGCGCGAGTGATAAACATGCAAAACCGTGCGATGCGCAAAACTCCGCGAGTGATAAACTGCGCAAAACCGTGCGATGCGCAAAACGGCGCGACTGATTAAACTGCGCAAAATCGTGCGATGCGCAAAGCCGCGCGAGTGATAAACTGCGCAAAATCGTGCGATGCGCAAAACTGCGCGATTGATAAGCTGCGCAAAACGGTGTGATGCGCAAAAACCGCGCGAGTGATAAACTGCGCAAAACCGTGCGTTGTGAAAAACTGCGCGAGTGATAAACTTTCCAAAACCGTGCGATGCGCAAAACTGCGCTAGTGATAAACTGCGCAAAACAGTGCGATGCGCAAAACCGCGCGAGTGATAAACATGCGAAACCGTGCGATGCGCAAAACTCCGCGAGTGATAAACTGCGCAAAACCGTGCGATGCGCAAAACTCCGCGAGTGATAAACTGCGCAAAACAGTGCGATGCGCAAAAACCGCGCGAGTGATAAACTGCGCAAAACCGTGCGATGCGCAAAACCGCGCAAAATCGTGCGATGCGCAAAACGGCGGGAGTGATAAACTCCGCAAAACCGTGCAATGCGCAAAACGGCGCGACTGATAAACTCCGCAAAACCGTGCGATGCGTAAAACCGCGCGAGTGATACACTGCGCAAAATCGTCCGATGCGCAAAAACCGCGCGATTGATAAACTGCGCAAAAACGGTTCGACGCGCAAAACCGCGCGAGTGATAAACTGCGCAAAACCTTGCGATGGGAAAAACTGCGCGACTGATAAACTTTGCAAAACCGCGCAAGTGATAAACTGCGCAAAATCGTGCGATGCGCAAAACCGCGCGATTGATAAACTGCGCAAAATCGTACGATGCGCAAAACCGCGCGATTGATAAACTGCGCAAAACCGTGCGATGCGCAAAACCGCGCGAGTGATAAACTGCGCAAAACCGTGCGATGCGCAAAACGGCGCGACTGATAAACTGCGCAAAATCGTGCGATGCGCAAAACCACGCGACTGATACACTGCGCAAAATCGTCCGATGCGCAAAAACCGCGCGATTGATAAACTGCGCAAAACCGTGCGATGCGCAACACCGCGCGAGTGATAAACTGCGCAAAACCGTGCGATGCGCAAAAACCGCGCGAGTGATAAACTGCGCAAAACCGTGCGATGCGTAAAACCGCGCGAGTCATAAAATGCGCAAAACCGTGCGATGCGCAAAACCGCGCGAGTGATAAACTGCGCAAAATCGTGCGATGCGCAAAACTACGCGATTGATAAACTGCGCAAAACGGTGTGATGCGCAAAACCGCGCGAGTGATAAACTGCGCAAAACCGTGCGATGCGAAAAACTGTGCGAGTGATAAACTTTCCAAAACCGTGGGACGCGAAAACTGCGCTAGTGATAAACTGCGCAAAACAGT
Source organism: Camellia granthamiana (assembly GCA_036172215.1). Lineage (NCBI taxonomy): Eukaryota > Viridiplantae > Streptophyta > Magnoliopsida > Ericales > Theaceae > Camellia > Camellia granthamiana. The sequence continues at coordinate 199,172 of JAXFYN010000499.1, forward strand.
GCGTGCGCAAAAACCGCGCGAGTGATAAACATGCAAAACCGTGCGATGCGCAAAAACTCCGCGAGTGATAAACTGCGCAAAACCGTGCGATGCGCAAAAACGGCGCGACTGATAAACTGCGCAAAATCGTACGATGCGCAAAACCGCGCGATTGATAAACTGCGCAAAAACCGTGCGATGCGCAAAACCGCGCGAGTGATAAACTGCGCAAAAACCGTGCGATGCGCAAAACCCCGCGAGTCATAAAACTGCGCAAAACCGTGCGATGCGCAAAAACGGCGCGACTGATAAACTGCGCAAAATCGTGCGATGCGCAAAATCGCGCGAGTCATAAACTGCGCAAAAACCGTGCGATGCGCAAAAACGGCGCGACTGATAAACAGCGCAAAATCGTGCGATGCGCAAAAACCGCGCGAGTGATAAACTGCGCAAAATCGTGCGATGCCCAAAACCGCGCCAGTGATAAACTGCGCAAAATCGTGCGATGCGCAAAATCGCGCGATTGATAAACTGCGCAAAATCGTCCAATGCGCAAAACCGCGCGATTGATAAACTGCGCAAAATCGTGGGATGCGTAAAAACCGCGCGAGTGATAAACTGCGCAAAACCGTGCGATGCGCAAAACCGCGCGATTGATAAACTGCGCAAAACGGTGCGATGCGGCAAACCGCGCGAGTGATAAACTGCGCAAAAACCGTGCGATGCGAAAAAACTGCGCGAGTGATAAACTTTCCAAAACCGTGCGATGCGCGAAACTGCGCAAAACAGTGCGATGCGCAAAACCGCGCGAGTGATAAACTGCGCAAAACCGTGCGATGCGCAAAAACGGCGCGACTGATAAACTGCGCAAAATCGTGCGATGCGCCAAAACCGCGCGAGTGATACACTGTGCAAAATCGTCCGATGCGCAAAACCGCGCGATTGATAAACTGCGCAAAACCGTGCGATGCGCAACACCGCGCGAGTGATAAACTGCGCAAAATCGTCCGATGCGCAAAACCGCGCGAGTGATAAACTGCGCAAAAACCGTGCGATGCGCAAAACGGCGCGACTGATAAACTGCGCAAAATCGTGCGATGCGCAAAACCGCGCGAGTGATACACTGTGCAAAATCGTCCGATGCGCAAAACCGCGCGATTGATAAACTGCGCAAAACCGTGCGATGCGCAACACCGCGCGAGTGATAAACTGCGCAAAACCGTGCGATGCGCAAAAACCGCGCGAGTGATAAACTGCGCAAAACCGTGCGATGCGAAAAAACTGCGCGAGTGATAAACTTTCCAAAACCGTGGGACGCGAAAACTGCGCTAGTGATAAACTGCGCAAAACAGTGCGTGCGCAAAACCGCGCGAGTGATAAAC
>JAXFYN010000500.1:0-26736 GCA_036172215.1 Camellia granthamiana
TCCGATTAACGTGATTTTTTATAGATACATAGTGTTCGACGAGTTACACACATTGAACGGTTCAGATTATTAAAATGGGACCTGTGATGACCCCCACAGGCCAAACAAAACCGTCCAGTGCTTTGTACAAAAATTAAGCAATAATTTCCATAGCCAATTCACTCCCGCCGGTTGTACGGCTGGGGCCCACCTCTCACTAATCATCTCTTACACACTTTTTTTATACAATATTTTAATACACATTTTTTCATAAAAAGCCAAAAAGTTAACCCAAACTTCCATATTTTTTTCTTAACTTTTTTAGTCTAAAAAGACAAAAAATACACTTTTTTAGGACACCCCAAACCAACCCTTAGTATTCTATGAAAATGCTAATGTCATATCATTTTGATGGAATAATTTATAGTCCAATGGAATACATAAAAACAATTACACAATTATGTGTTCGAGTTGCAATCTATCACAAAATGAGTTACACCCCTTATATGTGGGATAAACTATTAATAGATCCTAATAGTTAGATTTAATTCCCATCAAGCCCTAAATAATTTCTAATAAAATTATCGCTAAATTTTTTTTTTATGACGCTTTTTTACATATTTCACTAAAAACTAATAATTATTATTTTTTTGTCACAACTTTTTATAAATTATTGCTAAAATTAGTAGCGTTTTTCTGTAATGAATTTTTTTATCGTTAAAAATTAACAATTAATAATTTTTTTTAATATTATTTGATAAAAAATACCATTAATTATCATAAGACATATTGGACGATATGTTTGCCTATTAAGTCCTGCACGTAAGTCTCCCTTATATTTGTTCATTTTTTTTTTCTTTTTTTCTTTTTGTCCTACATCCTAAATTATAATTTTTCTTAAAAACAATAAAGGAGTAATGTTAGACACCAAACTAGAAAAACAATTATTTAATGGCCGGCCGGAGACAGCTTTGTTAGGAGGACTTTGTCAATCTCACCACCCCAATTTGTCCCTTTCACTCTGGCCATTATTCCCATCAGTATTTCAGCCTGTCCTACCAACTCCATTCTCTTCTGTTTCTTTATCACACACACATTCACACACTCTGTCTCTCTCTGTGTGTTAGTTACTAATTTCCAAATGTCCCACCCAACCAAAACCAGAACCAAAACCAAAACCAACCTCTTCCTTCCATATGCATCCTCTTACCTGCCTTGCAGTGCATTATACTAGCTAGACAAAAGTAGTTTCAAATTCTTGACCTACCAATACCATAATATACCAATCAATCATGGCATGTAGTAGTAATAGAAGTAGTAATGGGATGAGGACATGTTGGGTTAATAATCTGGTTCTAGTTCTTCTAGTCATGTTGTTAAGTTGTGCTGTAGTAACTCTAGCAGCACCACCTGATGATACTGAAGCCAGAAAGAGCCTTATCAAGTTCAAAGAGTCATTGACCAATGACAGTGCATTAAATGACTGGAATGTGTCCATCAGTCTGTGCTCCGGCAATAATTCAAATTGGAATGGTTTGCTTTGCTTGAATGACGTGTTTTATGGGCTGAGACTTGAAAGCATGGGATTGAAAGGTATGATTAATATGGAAGTACTTGCAGAGTTGCCGACTTTACGGAGCATAAGCGTGATGAACAATGACTTTGAAGGTCCAATGCCAGACATAAAGAAACTTGGTGGAATAGTGGGTGGTTCATTGCGAGGATTGTTTCTGTCCAACAACCGCTTCTCCGGTGAGATATCAGATGATGCTTTTGTTGGGATGCTGTCTTTGAGGAGAGTCTTGTTATCTCACAATGAGTTTATTGGCAAAATTCCAAACTCACTTGCAAAATTGCCTAAGCTTGCTGACCTTCTTCTTGATGATAACCAGTTTGATGGTCAATTACCTGATTTTGCTTCCAAGGATCTAAGAACTGTTGATCTTGCAAATAACAGATTTCAGGGTCCCATACCACCTAGTCTACAGGACATCTCTGCTGGCTCCTTTTCTGGTGAGTGAGTTTTCTCATTTTTATTTATTATTTTTATATTAAATAATAATAAATACAACAAGCCATGCACCTTGTTAATTTTCCATTTTTCAATATCATTTTTTGTACTTCTTATTTGGATTAACTCGTCTGGATTGTTTGGCAATACACTAAATAATTGCATTTATTTGTTGATTTACTATAAATTGTCAGTTCACCTCTTTACTTTTTACATATTTTTTTTATAAAAAGTCAAAAAATTATTAAATAAGCAAACTTCGAACCACGAATTACCGTGTGGGATTTAAGTCCGGTCCATTACATTGTTGGTTGGAATAGAGATCTCCCCAACAGTCATGCTGTAGAGCTCTAATTAGAGCTGCTACAGTGCAGCTCTAATGAGCTGTCCACCCATTAAAAAAAAAAAAAAAAAACAGTGAAGTAAAAGACAAAAAATTGAGAAGAAAAAGACAAATTAGTGGTCTATTTTTAGAGGTCTAAATCATCTTTGATCTCCCCAAGTGGTCTATAGCTGCTGTCAAGTGAATTTAAATTTTAAGATCTCACCTAGTGTTTTTTAGTTTGAAATAAAGATAACATTATTGTGACTATTTTACAATCATTAACCATAAAATAAATATTTTCATTTCACTCATGTAATGGAGCGGAACTATTCTGTAACTTTGTTATATAGAAATTTTTGGCCAAAAGTTAGTCTCTCTTGTCTAAGACGAATAATTTATACTACTTACGACAGTAAATTCTCCTCCAAAGATTTTTTAATTTATTTTTAATTCATTTATGATATTATAACAAAGTTTAATGATTCCTAACAAATATATGAGAAATAAAATTAACACGTAAATGAAGATATTTGAATCACTAACCTCCTATTCAAGTAGGACAATCGGGCCAAACGAGCTAATCTTATTCATATTTGGGGTACTATGCCGTGCCCTGTGTAGACTAATCTTGGGACCATTTCCATAATTTTAACAATTCATTTTATGGAGTTTGCTAAGAAAATCATTCATGTAGAAGATCAATTTGATCGGAAATCGAATCATATTTGTTCCTAAAAAAATAGACGGTAAATGTGATTTTGAAAATAGATTACTTTTTTTTCTTAAAACAGATGTGATTCGATCATGTAGCTGTGAATATCCGATTAATCTAATTTTTGACGTGAGTAATTTACTCAACAAATCTAACAAGATGCACGGTTCTAATCATAGTGAACTCCCCAAACAACATAGCATCCATCGAATTTGGATTTTTGGAATGGATTTGGTATCTAATCTAATCCATTGCCTTTTGAATGGGTCTTATTCTTATATGAAGTCTCTCTCAGATACCATAGGAGCTAACTAAATCAAAGCAAAAAAGAACAAAAGCATACAGAGCCAGCCAGCCAGCATAGACAAGATTTCAAAAGTTATGGATGTATAATTGTTTTGTTCTGTTCTGATATTTAACACACACACACCTGTTATTCATTTTCTTAACCAATTGTATTGTTTAGTTCTATTAAGAATATCAAAACAACTATCCCTTTTTTTCATTAGCATAACCTATAAGATCACCTTATTAATGTTTGCAAATTATACTGATAGGCCTAACATTTTGTCCCTTATGTCATTTTGATTTTTACATTTTTAATTGACTTAATGTTAACCCTTAATTTTAGATTTTGTATCAATTTAGTTCAATTGATTACAATTCATCGCATTTTTTATAAAAAAAAAAAAAAATACGCACATAAGTGTCGTGTGTCATATTTTTAAAGATAAAATTATAAACTTATTCAACTCAGTAAATTAATTTCAACCAATTTAGTCATAATTTTTTAGAAAAATATTAACGATATTATTCATTGGATCAAATTGACATAAAATCTAAAATTAAGAGTCAAAATTGAGCCAATTAAAAATATAGGAACTAAAATGACACAAGATATAAAATATAGAGATTATTATTCGCACTAACGTTTATTTACCATTCTCAATGTTTTACATATATTAATAAATATATTCGTAAATTTAAATCAGCAACTCAATCAATCACACCCTAAGAACTTTATTACTGTTATTGTCATTGTTGTTATCATTAGTAACAATGGTTTTATTTTGGGTAAAATTCATTTCATTTCGTTGCAATTTGATCTATTTGCACTTCACTTCGTATAGTTCAATAATAGGTAGAGTCTATTGTAATTTTGGACCAAAATTTGATATTAACACATTAATGACCCAACTATAATTTTTTTTCCTAACATTATCTAATCTTTCCCCTCTGATAATACACTTTCTTTGCTAAATTTTCACTTAATTTTAAATTTAAACAAATATTAGCTCAATTTAACTTAAATTTAGGGCCAATAATACAATAATTTGTAATTTAATTTTTATAATAATGTGTACAATTAAATAAAAATATTAATTACTAAATATGTATTAATAATGTGTATAATTAACTTGATTTTTAATTATGTGTATAATTGGCTTTAGTAAGGCTGCAAATGAGATGAGCCGAGCCGAACTTTAGTATGTTTGGGCTTATTTATTAACATTTTAACGAGTTCGAGCTCGAGCTTGAGCTGAACAAAAATTTAACGAATCGAGCTCGAGTTGAGTTTGCTTAGGCTCGGCTCGAGCTCGAGCCTGTTCACGAGCCTTAACGGGCTAAAAAATTTATAAATTCATACTTGCATGTGAGACTAAAGTTACAATTAAAATTTTGATTATATAATTATATATAAACATACTCAAAAAAAATCCATATTTTACTAAAATAATAATATCTACTACCGCTATTATATAAATGTACTATCTATAGTTAACTATTATTTACATTTATATTTTTTAAATATATAAATAGCATATTTCTCTTATTTTTTATACATATTTTTATATTATTTAATATATAAATAATAAATATTAAACGAGTTAGCTAACGAGCCGAGCTTTAGAATGTTTGGGCTTGTTTATTAAAAATTTAGCGAGCTGGAGGTCGAACACAAAAAAAAATTAATGAACTGAGTTCGAACGAGTTCTTATCGAGCCGAGTTCGAGCCTGTTCACGACCGACTCTGTTTATTTGCTGCCCTAGGTTTTAGAAAGGATTTTGGATGAAAAAATGAAAAAATGATATTTTTGTCTCTTTAGTTTTACAATTGGACTTTTTAACTATGTTGGAAGACTTTTGTTGATCATTTTTCATTAATTTAGATGAATTTTTTAGTGGAATGAGATAAAAAGTACTAGTATCCCAATGTTGTTACAAAATTTATATACTTAACATTATTATATTAAATAAGAATACTAGAAACTCATAATTTAGAACTCACAATTTATACACAATTACATGGCAAGATATTTGGACCTTAAATGGTTAAGTTTTTAATAAATAAAAGATTGATACATAATTTGCCATGTTATTATAGATAAAATTAAGGGACATTTTTCAAGGGTCTCAATCTCGCTATAACATACAAAAATTTAGGGATCGAACAATTTTTTCTGTAAAACTAAAAATTGGGTGAAAATAATATTAGGAGACCAATTCTTACTATCACGAGATTTGTCATTAAACACCCATCATGAAAGGTATAAAAAATGACTTCTAGTAATAAAATTTTAAAAATGTTATTAATAAATTTATTTTTATTTACAAAACAATTTTGTACAAATAAATGATTACTTTTTTAGAAGAAAATTTTGGTCCCCAAGGTTATTCATCACTAAATATCTAATTTGTCACTAAAAATATAACATTAACACTTTTAGTTTTTAAAATATTTAATTCTGAAAAAATGATTTTGTCTCTAATTTTTTTTTGTAAAATCTTAATTTATTGTATGGTCTTTTTTTATATTAAATGTTATTTTTTACACCATGAATTTGTTTTTCATCAAATAGATTATTTGAAGGATGATATTATTTAGGTCTAAAGTTAGATTCACTTTTTAAATTTAATGATGTAGCAGTCTACTAGAATAGGTTAAGCAACTTTCTCTCTCATGTTTTTTTAATTATTAACCAATCATCTTATTTATAAGTCATTGAGTTTGTAAAATGAACAAATTGAAAAATCAGACTTTCCACTCTCATACGGCAAGATTTTCTTTCCCTACTGCAAAAATTTCAATTACACTGACATTCTATAAAAAATAAAATAAAATAAAAATGTCACTTACCAAAAAATAAAATAAAACCTAATAAAAGGTAGCTGCATTATTCTTTGGCCTTGTGGGTAAATGAGAGGATCTACATTGATAATATTTATTTATTTATTTATTTTGAGTGAATAAGTCATAAAATAAAACAAAAGATTTACAAGAATACAAGGAGAATACCCCAGGCTCTAACCTAGCTATACAAAAAAACCAAACGAAATGCAGCCAGACACCAGCTACAAACAAGGCTACTAGATAACCACAAAAGCAAAAACACAATAACCACAAAAGCAGGACCGCAAGCTCCTACAGAGGGGCCACAACCTTGTTCACCCACCATATCCCAAACAAAATAGGGGGAGAGAACAAAGAAGGAGACCAACATGGCCCAAAAGCACCTGAATTTGCAAAGCAACCACACCGTGATACATACAGCAGGTGTAATAATGAAAACAACAAGCATAACTAGACAAAAAAACCATTGAACAATTCGATACCGATCAAATAACCAAAGCCATAAGACTATTTAATAAAAACAACGTATTTTCCGGTAGAAATATTCCACTCAGATTGGCGCAGCTTGCAGCCCGGTCTGTGTAACATCTTCACCACGTGAGGCCTCAATCTGGACAGCACTTATATTATAGCCCATTTTCACAATATTTATTTAAGATACTCAGGTTACGTGTCTATTTCGATTTTTTTTTTTTGATTAATAGGTCTAAATTTAAATATTTTTGAACCAAAAAGATATTATTTGTTCAAAAAGATACTTATTTGTTCAAAACTTATCTATTTATCTATTTATTCAAATGTCATTTATCTATGCACGTGGCATCTATCTGTACAACTATCTGTTAAAACGTCTCACTATCTGTGTAACTACTTGTTCAAATGTCTAACTATATATTTAAATATCTCGCTATATATACGTATGTAACCTATCTATTCAGTATCACTTATATGTTTACTTCACTGCCACCAGTTGCCATGCCGGTGACTTTCTGGCCACTTTTCAACATTTGTCCTTATCAACATAAAAGATTCAACCTCAGACTATATAACATATGGCCCTATATGAATGAACATTTCACCAACTAACCCATTCATTTATTTATTATTGTATAATTTAGTTTAAAACTATTTATTTTTTAAAATAAATGTAATAAATCCTTTTTTGTTGTAGTGAATCAAAATTAATATAACTTTTTAAAATTTTTTTTTTTTAAATGTTCTTCTACATGTGAACTTACAAAATGAACGTAACTCAATTGAGAAATTCTAGTATACGCCCCTCATGAAGTGGGTGTAGCATAAGTACCTTTAGTTATGTTATTTTTTTTCTTTAATTATGATAATGTTTTAGTTATGACTTATAAGATTTTTAGTTATGCCACACGTGATATTTGGTTATAACTTTATTCTTTATTTTTTATTTTTATAATTATGGCTTAAAAAATATAAAATTATGTGATTTTAATATTTAATTATAATGTGTACACTGTATATACCCTTTTAGTCTTTCCCAACGCAATTACAGGTTGTCCAAATTTTATTTGTTTATTTATTATTATTTTCGCTCGCTAATTAACTAGGCACCTATCAACAATTAATATATTTTTGTGTGAACTGAGCAGGGAACGGTGGCCTTTGTGGTAAGCCTCTGAAAAACAAGTGTAAGTCATCGAAGAAGTGGTCAGTCCTAAAAATGGTAATCATAATAGTGGTTGTGGGGGTTGTTGTACTAGCAGCCATCACTGTAGCTTTCTTCATATGTTGCGGCCGCCGGAGACGGAGACGGAGCCAGAACAAAACCACAACCCTGCAATTTGGAAAGTCAGCAGCAAAACTCAATACAAAGAAAGAGTTTGCTGATAATAATTACAAGCAGAAGCAAGAACAGCAGGAAGAGGAGGAGGAAGAAAAAGAAAACACAGATAAGAAGAAGAAGAAGAAGGGGGGTGAACAAGGCCAGTTGCACTTTGTAAGGAATGGGAGGGAGAGGTTTGAGGTACAGGATTTACTTAGAGCCTCTGCACAAGTTCTGGGGAGTGGGAATTTAGGGTCTTCTTACAAGGCTATGCTTCTTTCTGGGCCAACTGTGGTTGTCAAGAAGTTTAGGCATATGAGCAGTGTGGGCAAAGATGAATTCCATCGCCACATGACAAGGCTAGGAAGGTTGTCTCACCCTAATTTGCTCCCTCTTGCCGCCTTCTACTTCAAGAAAGAAGAAAAGCTTTTGATTACTGACTTTGTTGAAAATGGTAGCTTAGCTTATCATCTCCATGGTAACCTCCTTCCTTCCTTCCTTCCTTCCTTGTACGTAACATGCACCATATCCTATCCCATCTCTGCTTGCTCAAATTTTACTCAAAAATCAATATATATATATATATATATAAAGTATGTGATTTAGATTCATTCAAAATATATATTCTATCATACAAAAGTTGAATCAAGACCACCTACCATTTTTCTAAATAAAATTATTAACATTTTTCTATGTTTCTAGAATTAATAGCATATTAGCATATTAGTGTAGGACTCAGTATATTATAATAAATAAATAAAAAATTCTCTACTCCTATATAAAATATCCTAAGAATGACGTGACAATGCCCCCTTTGTGGAGTTCTTTTATTTTTAATATTTCAAAAAAAGAAACTATTTAGAGAATTGACCTTTTTTTTAAATTATTTGGAAAACCAACTTACTTTTGAAATCGTATTTTGAAAATGCGATTTTGAAATTGAAATTGAAATTGCATCGCATGTTGAAAATACGATTTCAATTGAAATCGCATGTTGAACATGCGATTTCAATTGAAATCACATGACCATGTCATCATTTTCAACTTGCGATTTTAAGGTAAAATTGCATGTTCAAGATGCAATTTCAATTTCAAAATCGCATTTTGAAAATACGATTTCAAAAAATAGGTTAATTTCTTAAATAGTTTGAAAAGTGGGTCAATTCTCTAATTAGTTTTTTTTTTTTGGAATATTTTAAAAAAAAACTCCCCCTTTGTGAATAAAAGTAATTTTAATGGGTGTTATGCTTTAAAATAAAATGTTCACATTGAGACGCATTATTTTGCACAACAATTACAAATCAATTTTTTTTAGTTGTATGTCATTACTCATTTAAAATAAAAAAATAAAAAAAATGTTCTGATTGTATCACATGTGGAACCACAAAGGAGATAAAGGAGTTTAGATGAAATATTTCAGCGAAATATATGTATTTAAGTCCTTTTTCTTCGTTTGTGTTAATGGTCTCTTTTTAATTACCTAATTTAGGTAAATGTAGTCCCATCCAGCCGGGGCTTGACTGGCCAACCCGTTTAAAAATCATCAAAGGAGTAGCCAAGGGATTAGCTTACCTGTACAAAGAGATACCTAGCCTGACATTGCCCCATGGTAACCTAAAATCATCAAATGTGCTTCTAGATGACACATTTGAACCCCTCTTGGGAGATTATGCGCTTGTGCCTGTGATTAACAAAGAACATGCTCAAAAATTCATGGTAGCCTACAAGTCACCTGAGTTTAGCCAACATGACCGCACCACGAAGAAGACAGATGTGTGGAGCCTTGGCATTCTCATACTCGAGATGTTGACTGGTAAGTTCCCAGCAAATTATTTAAAACAAGGTAAAACTGGTAATGCGGATTTGGCAGTTTGGGTCAACTCTGTTGTGAGAGAGGAGTGGACGGGTGAGGTGTTTGATAAAGACATGAAAGGAACCAAGAATGGCGAAGGAGAGATGCTTAAGCTTTTGAAGATTGGAATGTGTTGTTGTGAGTGGAATGTGGAGAGAAGGTGGGATTTGAGGGAGGCAATTGACAAGATTGAAGAGTTAAAAGAACGAGATAGTGATGAAGACAACTCTTCTTATGCTAGTGAAGGTGGCATGTACTCTTCTAGAGCCATGACTGATGAGGACTTCTCTTTCTCAGTCACGGGTTGAATTGCCATACAATAAGTCTAGGAATATAGAAACTGGTCAGACAATATTGGACACGAAATATGTATGGCTAGACAAGATTTTTAAGGTTTTCCAGTTCAACCAACAAATCTAATAAAATATTATCAATTCTTCTGTACTTCAAGTTTATTTCTATATTAGTTTCTTTGTTTGTAGCAGGACTGGTTAGGGATATAATGTTTATGGAAGTGAGTGGGGACATGATGTGTATTGATAACTTTTCAATTCATCAAGTCTGAAGGTTTTGATGCTTGAAAATTAAATGGTATTTGAAAATAAGGTTTTGGACAGTTTGTCGATTGTTTCTTATGCGCATCAATGACATAAAAAGTTATGAGTTCTCTATTGATCAGATATATGTGACTTCATGTGGGAAGAGAACTTACATTCTTTTTTGTTTCTATTTTGTAAGAGTATTTTTGTTAGTGTTTCCGTTTAATATTTTACATGTACCTGTGGTTTGGTTTATTTCTAGCTAGATGGGGAGAAAATTGCATACAAATGAATGAGTTAGATCTCTATCACAACCCAACTCACACCCTCGACTGACCGATAACCAATCATATTGGTTACCAAGGCCTAACCAAAGTTGACTTTTTTGATTAAGAAGTTGATTTAAAAGCCCAATAAATAATGATAATAAATAGAAAAACATAATGCAGTCGGAGAGTTGTCAAACCAACAATGCTTTTACTTAATTATCCAAATTCCAAACATATAAAAGTCAATATAAATGAAGCAACCATAAACAGAAGTACATAACATGCTATGCTGCAAAACATATACACCTAGCTACATTTACAAAACTAACATCTTAATTATTCCATGATTCAAAAGAAGTGTAATAAGTAGCACAAGATGTATGAGGCTTATTCTATGATATGTACAAAGAGTCTAAGGAGCCTCCTCAACGGTAGTAGAATGGTTTAAAGAATGGGGTGAGTTAATACGATAAGTGAATATACCTAGAGCCATTTTATACCCATGGAGTTCTCCTTTGTCATAAACATGTTAAACAATTTTTCCAAAATCAATTCATTTTCAACAACTAGCGCATAAATAACATTATTGTATCAAAATACTAGGCGAAAAGTTTCAGGAATAGAAGCTAAGGTCAATTGGCTTAAATTGTCATTCCAAAAAAAAGAAAAAAATGCTTAAATTGGGAGATCAAAATAATAAATTTTTTATTTTTTATTTTTAACCAGAAGATGAGGAACCACAAGATGAGAAATAGCATATTTAGTCTTACAACTCTTTATGGGAATCTTTCGAAGGATCAAAAGTTTATAAAGGAAGAGATCATTTCATTCTACAAGCTCTTGTTAGGGTTTGAGTTCAAACTAAATAATGAGGGAAGTGAATTTCTTGCAAGAATACGGTGGCCACAATTGTAGGATAAGTGCTCTTATTCAACCAATAATAGAAGATTTGATTAAAGATGCAATCTTTAGTATCAAAGTTGACAACTCTCCAAGCCTTGATCGCTTTAATGGAAATTTTTTCAACGAAATTAGAATATGATAGAGGTATATTTAATGGTTAGTTGCAAGGCATTTTTTTGCCTTAAGTAGAATTGTAGACACTCCATTTTTTACCGCCCTTAGAACTTGGACGTCTTAAATTGATCACTGGATGATGAAAAGTTACGCTGTACAAATTGTGCAAGTTCCTTAGCAAAAGAGCTTCGGTTTTCCAACTCCAGAGCCTAGAATTTTGCACCACATTTGGACTAAAACCGGTTTTTTTTTTTTTTTCCAAAACTTGTATTTTTCCAAGCCTGATCACTCAGAGGCCAGCAGGCCAACAGGTGGCTGACAGGCCAGAATTTAGTGGTTGGCCGTCCCCATCTTGGAAGGCCGGCCATGTTTCTCGACTGGCAGATATTTTGTTGCTAGTTGTCCCCCCAAGTGCATGTCTTACACCAGTTGTCTCTCTACAGATATTTCCGACTGTAGAAGCTGTTTTTCTATAAATACAAGACCATCCCTCTTGAAATTAGGTTAGAAAAAGTTACCAAATCTTAAATTCTTGAAAATCTCTCTCTCTCTATATCTCAATATATATATCTTGCAACCTATATACACCCTACATATACTTCCTAAACCAAATATTTGAGTCTTCTTACTAAGGTTCTTGAGCTAAAATTTCAGCTTTTTAGGGTGATCACTTGTTGGTTTGTGAATCAAAGAGTAACCTATCTTTAAGAGGTATAACTTTGGCCATCTTTACACTACTTTTCTCTTCTCTTTTCTTGTTGTTTTATTCTTTTTTTGGATTGTTTTTATGGGCTAAAACTTGTGGCTTGAAGCTATCAAAGGTGGAGGGGTTAACCACTGTTCTTTGAAGCATGTTCTTTAAGTTTTTGCCCTTGTGTTTCCCATTTCTTTCTCAACTTTTTTTCAACTTTTTACCACTGATTTTCAGAGTTTTAGAAGGCAAAAATATGTGATTTTGAAGTCTAAAAAGTTGAGGGGTTAGCCATCCCTCATTTGGCTTGTTTACTAGCTTTAATTCTCTCTAATTTTTGCTTACTTTTCTAGCCTTTTCAACTCAATTCCAGCATTGTTTTTACTCATTTTAGGGCTGTGTTAGGGTGTTTATTTCATTTATGTTTTGCATATTAGGCTTGTAGTGTTGTAGTCCTCATAGGTTTGGTGGTTTAGGCTTTAGACATCAACCTATTTAAGTTGATAGTTTTTATTTTCACAGCTTTCATACTTATGTTTACACTTGTGATAATCATTTCTGCAACCTCCCTCATTTCTTTGTTTTCTTTGTTTAAGAGTTATTTCAAACAAATAGTTGTTTAAGCATGAGAAAGAGATCTTCCACATTTAATGGTTTAATTTTTTTGGAGGTTCATTATCAGGACATTGCATCTCTCTCATGCCAAAAACAACTTCTTGTTTGACGCTTCTCTTCATTAGTGGGCATAACTCTCATTTTTGGACTAAAATGATTAAAGAATGGTAAGGTAATTAAGAAAGGCTAATAAAATTGGACTAAAAGTGGTAACAAGATAATAAAATCAAGTCAGGTTCAATTAGCCGTTAATTGAACCTATTGAGCCTTGGATTATTACATACTCCTAGTGATGTTAATGGTTCAAGGAGCAATGTCCACTCCTTTTCTTAAGGTGACTCCATGATAAGAAATGGGTGTTGTTGGTCTTTCATTTCATGTCATTGATCTTTTTGTCCAATTTGTTCATAGATCATCATGCAATAACTTTGCGATCATTGATGATTTGTGGACCAATTCTACTCCTCCCCTGATCAATTCCATGACAGCGAGAGGCAGAAAGGACAAACACCTCCTAGAAACACTTTATTTGTGCTCTGTTTTTATTCTGTTGCAACAAGGCAGAACCCAAAAACAATGCCTGGCCGGCCACCCTACCATTCAGCTGACCACTTTTCAAGGCCGGTCGGCCACCTCATTTTAGACAAGTAGTGCCATTTTCATGGCAGCATAGAGCAAAAGCTGGGGCTAAAACAGATTAATTTTCTTACTATGAGACCAGAACAAAAACTAGCAGTAAATAGAGAGTTTCTGGAAGGATATTCTTGTTTGTATGGGTGCGACTCCTCGTCTTTTGTTTCTTAATTTAGTCCATAATTTAATGCTTTAATAGTAGTGTGTTGTAATTAATTACTTAGATTCCTTTGAACTTGTAATAATTAGTTAATTTAGCTTATTCATTCATTTGGATTTATAATAAGTAGTTAATTCGGACACTTGGACATTCGAACCCTCATGTGTGAGGGCAAATATGTAATAATGTGTGTATGTCTTCTAACCTCCATTTCTTTCTCCCTTTTATTTACTCACTTATGATGGATAACATGTAGCATCATGTTTTAATTAGCATCTTTCATGACTTGCATCCATTCGTTTTGCATGAATAAGGGTTCAGCTCATCATGCTAATCCATGTCAATTTCAAACTTCCTTAATCGAATACGTTCTTTTATCGCATGCCTTGAATTGACTCACATGCTATACTAGTAGCCGAGCCTATTAATTTCATGTTGTATGCGTTGCATTAATCATGTTGCATTGCTTAGGATCATGCATTTTTCTACTCATTTTTGTTTTCTTTGGCTTACCTCGGAGTACTAGGTGAGCGGTTTTGCTTTAGCATATTGCATGTATGTTGGTGTTTTCATATCAAGCATACTACCATGAGACTAAGTGCTTATTCAATATACCTGTTTGAATGCTTGTGGATGAAGGCTTTTCGCTTAAGTTGGAATAATTTGACTAATGTACATATGAGATCACTTTTTCAAGTGGTACATATTCAAAACACTTTTCAAAACAATGAAATCAAAGCGTTTCAAATTTTGTGAAATAGTCTATAGTTGTGTGCATCACATAGTAAAGATAGCATAATAACCAGAATAAGAGCATATAATGTAAATAAAAATCACATCATGATTAGTAGAGACTGATCTTTAATCGGGTGAGTGGGGTGCTTAATTGATGACCTTCTCTTCTCATACCTAAGTTGCCGAGCCGAGACACTTTGGTCATGAAGGACACTTGGCTTTTGGCATGAGTCATGAGTTTCCTAAATTTTCCAAAAATATTTAGACGGCGACTCTAAAATGTGGCAATGCAGTCCATGTTTGGCATTTTTTTATTCATAATTGATTTTCCAAAAGATTTGCCGGATTTAGACTCATTTGTGTTTATTTATTTCACATTGCACTAATTGTCAATTTTTAGTGACATATATAAAAAATTGTCACAAAAAAATTATTTTTAGCGACAATTTTACCAAGGCTTATTTTCAATAGGACTTGATGAGAATTAAATCCAACTATTAGGACCTATTGGTAGTTTATCCTAAGAAAAATTAGCACAAGAATTTCAACATAAAGAAAAAATTAGAGAGAGAAACCCACAAAATTTGAACATATAAGGAAAAGAATTGAACATAAGGGGGAAAAAATTGAACAAATAGGAAGAAATTGAACAAATAGGGAAAAATTGAATAGATAGATATAAATTTGAATAGATAGAAAATAAATTCAACATATTGATATAAATTTGAACAGATAGCCAAAAAAAGTGAACATGTAAATTAATAGGTAAAATTGAAAACAAAATGTCCTTCAAAATTAATAAAAGGACTTCTCAGAAAACTATTTGACAAATGGTGGATTTATCATCAACAAAAAATATTCATTGGATCTAATGTCTTATATGTTTCTTAGATTGGATTTATCACCAATTTTCTCTAATAAAATAGGGACAATTCCCAATAAAATTTGGATCAAACTAGGGTAAAGCACTAATAAATCCCAAATCAAGATCTTATGATCTATAAAGTGCTACATTTTTTTTCTTTTTCATTTTTTTCTGGACTAATAAGTCCCATTTCAATGTTAACGACACACATGTACAAGTTTGCAACGCGTGTTTCCCTATATGTGAAGGGTAAAAAAGGGGTTTCGGAGATGATGAAATTACTAATTTGTCCAAAAGCATAATGTGGAGCCTTTTGGTTTTCCTCCTATCGAGAAAAATGGAAATGATGAAGATGGAATTTTCTTGGTTGGCAATGTTAATGCAATGAAGAATCATTGGTTTGTGTAAATTTCATTTATTGGCAATGTTAAATCATCATTTTTCCTTGCCCCAATTAACATCTTGTTCCCTCCTCCCCAAAACCTAGAAATTCGAAAACCCTTTTCTGGAAGGTAACTTACATCGCTGATTAACGTCGGAACTAAAGCATTTTGTGAATGTGGTTGGCGAGTTGGCATCCTCCCTTTGTTGGCGCCAGTGATTGTGTTGGTTAACTATGGAATTAGGTATGTGGTTTGCTTTGCTTATGTTTGTGGTTGAATCCATTTGTGTATCTAATGTTAGATTATGTATTTGTCTTTGATGATAGTTTAGTAATGCTAGGCACTTGTCTGTGATGTTATCAAGCGTTAATGATTGGGCAGGTTTAGGATTCCATTGGGGGTATGGTTGTGTAATGGTTTTTTTGTGTTGTGGTTTTAGTTCTTCAACTGTAAATTTTTGTTTATGGAGGTGTATTTGGGTTCAGTTTAATCATAGTGGCATTTGTTATGTTTGTTGTGTTGTTGAGTTGTAATGTAGCAATGACTCCCTGTTTTTCAAGTTTATGGGGGTGTTTGGTGCAGCTTTTTTGAGCCAGCTTATGGCTTCTGGCTTTTAAAAAGTTATTTTGGACTGTTTGGTTAAACTTATTTCAAACAGCTTCTGATTCTAACAGCTTATTTTAAGTCAAAAAAGCTGATTCTGAGAAGCTGCTCACCCCTTGCTTCTGATTATCAGCTTCTGCTGTGGACATGTTAATTCATGGTTATACTCTTAGATTTTTTTATTTTTTATTTTTTTAAAAATAGAAAAAGACCCAAATGGATTATAAAATATTATTATTATTTTTTATGAAAAATGTAGACAAATAGTGAATAATAAAAAATAAAAATTAATTAAAAAAGCTACTTTACAGCTTATTTAACAAACACTACTCAGCAACTTAAATCTATAATCTAACAGCTATACCAAATAGATTAACAGCTTCTGATTAAAGTCATAATCTATAATCTGTTAAGCTATAAGCTATAATCTATTTTAACAGCTACACCAAACAGCACCTATATATGTTGTAATGTGTCACTAATTCCCCGTTTTGCATGTGTATATATGTTGGTGTTGTCCATGGATGTTAATGACATCCATGGTAAGTTAAGTGAAATGTTGATGATGTACACATTAGTGGCGTGCGATGATTTCGATTTGTGTTGAGTCTGTTTATGTTTATGTTAGTTTATAATAGAACTACAACAATGTTGGGTTACGTGTCATGGTGTTGGTTTCCATGGCTTGATGAAGACAAACAACCATATTGGTCTGTCCATAAGTACACAACAACAACACTACAAACTCCCAAAAAAAAAAAAAAAAAAACCACAACATGACACTATCATTATTAACCCCCACACCATCTGAACAATGAAACAATGCATCCTTGCACAGAGACAATCAAATAACATCATAAAATGACATCGTAACATTAGCACCTTAAACATTAGACTCCCTTGACGCACGCACCAAAACGAAATCACAACCAAAACACAATGAATCAACACCAGAAAACATATAAATTGACTTGTAAATCGCTGCACAACATGTCAACAACATAGCCTCAAAAAACATCAATGGAACAAATTAACCACCTAACACTCCCTCTGATAACACCAACGATTCAACATCAATACACCAACATCAACTGGGTAACATCATCACCCCTACAAAATCACTCCACGCAATCTCCTCAAAAAATAGAAATGTAATAACATACCTAAACTAACCCCCTTAACATCCAAAAAAAAAAAATTAAAAGAAAATCATGTACAAGGACAAGCATGTAAACTCCACAACTCCTAAATCAAATAATATAACATACCATAAATAAAAAGGACTAATTGATTTGAAAGAAAACTTTTAAAACTAACTTGAATAACTTTTCTCAAAATAGGATTTTTGAGTAATTTTTTCATCAAAACTATTAAAAAATATAATTTACAAAAATAAAAAGGGAAAAAAGAAAAAATATATCACTCTTCTGCTTTAGAAGAAGCAAAGAAGATAAACATTTGTGCCGTACTCTTTCACTTGATCAAAACCAAACAATATGGCGTTGCTCTCCTCAACGTTTCTAGTGGACCTAATCAACTATTTTCCAAACCCTAAACATAGTTTTGGAAGCCATTGCCCAAAGGCGCTGTTTGTTCGACATCAACATCGGAATCGGAATATCAGTTTGTTAATAACAGTCTCTAGAAAATATGAGGACCAAAATCTGAATGAGCCGCAGTTGGCGGACTAACTTCGGCAGTTCACCACCTCTGCCATTCTCCTTCTCGACCTTGGCATACGTGTCTGCGTTGTTGCTGCCTTTACCTAGACTCCAGCCATCGTTGTTGCAGATCGTCCAACAGTCATTGAAGACCACATAATTCAAGCTTGTATATTATCATCACAAAATATTTATTTATGGGTTAATTTTATTATTTTACTCATTCTAAAGTATATGAATATATATATATATATATTGTGTGTACCGGATACCGCACTAGATGAAAGTGGATCGGAGCTCCACAACTGAATGGACTGTCCAGGAACCGAAGACCTGCAACACAGGACACTGTCAAGGTTACCCGGCTGAGGTTGGCCGGAAAACCCCTCCAGCATGGGAATGACTGATCGAAGAAGATAAAGGACTCTCTCTCTAGGTGTAGAGAGAGGAAATGAAAAGAGTAAATTTGGTTGTGCTCAAGTTAAGATCAGATTAGATACCTACAATATGAAGAGAGTGAGGCTTATATAGAAAACTTTTCTTGTTACCCAAGATGATTTCATGGAGCTTTGGTCCTGCCAAGCTTCCTTTAACATTACTCAAGGTAGGGGACCATCAAGTTGTTGATAATGGATGCACATCCTTGTTGTAATTATGCTGATAACAGATCACATTCCCTTGATCAACCAATTCCGTGATTCTAGGGGGAGGGGACCAGCTGAGGTGGCATCCTCCATGTGTTTGCATTCATAGCTTCCTCGTTTCTCTAAGAGGTTTTCTCAGCTCGGTACCGTTGTGCCTCGGCTCGGCCTTTTACAAGATCGTTTATAGAGATGGGCTAGTCCATTCGGATATCTTTGTATGGGCTCGGCCCACTTTAGTTCTGACTATGGGTTCGACCCATCAGCTTGGCCTATAGATTAAGTCTTGCAGCTTGGCCCAGCCCAGCCTAGCATCGCGGCTAGACTAGCTTTTTCACTGCGAGTTAGGCCCAAGTGCTTGAGGACTTGGGTAGACTGTTAATCATGGAGTTGGACTTAATTGGCTTGCCCATATATTTATCTAACCCACTTGGATTTGGGTTTTAGTGGATTGGGCTGGCCCAAGGCTTGGATTCGACCCGTTTCATATTCAGCCCCCTTCATTTGCCCCCTAGCTCGAGCTAAGGTTTCCTTTAGGGGGAGCTAATGTATGTTACCCCAACCGTTGCATTGCTTTGGATCTGCTCCAGCTCGGCCTTGGTGGCGGTTCAATCCTTACACATACACTTCTGCATGCGTCCCTTCATAAAGACACGTGGCAACATGGCGCTGGTTTGTAGAGATATTAAGCTGATTTCATACAGAAGAACGTGATTTGTACCATCACGTCGATCAAGAGTCATAAATACCCTAGGGTTGTCTTTTCATCCTCCTTGCTTGTTTCAAAGTTTTGAAATCCCAAAACCCTTTCATTCTCTCATCTTTGTTTCAACAATGTTCCATCCAGACGCTTGCCGCCATCACTGTGGGTTCTAAACGATGCCGTTCTCTTTTGATTCTAGTCTTCAAGACCTTCGTTCTTTCTCGTTCTCTCGTCAAATCACTATAAGTTCATCTGAAGCTGTTCTTTTCTCTTGTTTTTCTGACTCTGTTGCCATTGCTAGCCCTTGTGCCACTATTTCCGGTGACCAGTGCTATTTCTCTGTCTTTCCTTTAGTTTTGGTTCTGCATGACAAGTTTTTCTCAAAGTTTGGACAAGTGCCCTAACTGTTGCCCAGGTTCTTGAAGGGTCCCCTCTATTCCAGGACATCTCTGTTCCTTCCAAATTCTTGAGCTTGAAAACTGTTACCACACGTGCTACTTCCCAATCAAAGATCTCCAGGTACTAGCTTTGCGAACAAGACTTCAGAAAGTGATGCTGCCAATAAAACAGTGCATACTGAAGAAGGTGGGAACCCAGAGATTGAAGCTGCAAAGGAGATGGTTAAGGAGGTCTCTGTTTCCCAAGATGTTAGAGCTTTATCTGCCTCTTCTCCTAACGATGATTGGGACAAGGCTGTGAACCCTGCTCCTGAGATTTCCTCTTGTGATGAAAGTTGAAATGATCTTTGAAACAATTTGAAGTTTTTCACATTTTTCTTTTTTTTCTTTTTGCTTTCTGTTGTACTGGAGCTCGGTCTTCCTAACGAGTTGCCTCCTTATGTTTGGCAAGACAAGCTGTTTGTGAGGCCAACTGTGCCTTTGTTGGATGATGGGATTTCCCTTTTGATTTTGCAATCTAATGCTTTCTTGTTTCTATGTCTGAATGTTATCTGTACTATTTGCCCAGGCCAACCATTGTTGCGACCTTAGGGCTGAATGGCTGCTCGGTCTGGTTAATGGATATGTTGTACCAATTGTGCTTGGTTTTGTAATGAATAGGAGAGGGTCTTACTTAGGTCCAGGTTGGTTCTGAAAAACAATTGTTTGCCCCCACCTGGAGCTAAGTAAGATTGGTACTGAAGATTGTGCGCTTAGGCAGAACTGCTTAAGTCTGTTGCAACTTTGATAGCACAAGTGCATTTGAATGGGATAAAGGTATAAAGAGATGTCTTACTCAGGTCTAGGTTGGTTTGAAAAAATAATTGTTTGCCCCCAGCTGGAGTTGAGTAAGACTAGTGCTGGAAGTTTGCTCCTGATAGAATTTAGCCTAGTTTGTTCCAACTCTATTTGTATGCAGCAGTACTGAAGTGTTGATCTACTTGAACTTAAGAAAGAGTCATTTGTGACTTGTAAAAATTCTGTGATTGGCAGAAAAGAAAGGATCAGTTGAAAAATTTGTTAGTGCGGTTTCCACCAAGCAATTCTACTTGGCTAAGTTCCATTTTAGTTGCCAAATATAATTCCACCAAGCAATTCCACTTGGCATGCTTGAGTACTGACTAAAACCAAATTCCATTCGGTCGCTCCGAAACTAATTCCGTTTAGTAAACACCAAAGCTAAGTCCGTTTGGTAAACACCAAAGCTGAGCCTGTTTGGTAAACACCAAAGCTAAGTCCGTTTGGTAAACACCAAAGCTAATTTCATTCGGTAAAAACCGAAGCTAATTCCAAAGGTCACTCCTTGACTTTGTTAAAATTCATTCATTCCCAATGAAGCTTATTCCGAGAGTTATTGCTAACTCTGCCTTAGTTAAAACCATCCTTAGTTTGAACTATGCCCCCAGAGCTTGAATCTTAAGAGCTAAGTTGATCAATCTGTTCTGGCCTTAAGGCTGTACAGGTGCTGGAAACAAATGTTCAAGGAAGTGGAGAGACTTCTTCCATTGATCAAAAGACAAATGTCGTTACACTTTGATAGATATTTAAGGGGGATAGTCTACTGATAGTACCTTTTGAGGTTTGCTATATTCCAGGGCCGAGGTATGGCTTTGCCCTTGAGATCCTCCAGGTAGTAAGCTCTATTTCCAGCAACGACTGTAACCTTGTAAGGCCCCTCCCAGTTAGGTCCTAAATTTCTTTTGCCAAGCACCCTTTTGTGATCCATAACTTTGCCTAAAACCAATTCACCAGGTGTAAATTGTCTTAGGAGAACTTTCTTGTCCAAACCCTTGATAAGTTGCTGCTGATAGGCTGCAAGTTTGATCAGTGTTGCTTCTCTTCGGCCTTTTGCTATGTCTAGTGCTTGAGCAATGGTTTCTTTGTTACTTGTGTCTTCAAACAGTTCTGATTGGATAGTTAGGAGACCGACTTCTCGTGGAATAACAGCCTTACTTTTGTAGGTCAAGGAATAGGGAGTTTCCCCGGTCGAGAGCTGTACCGTGGTTTGGTAGGCCCATAACACATGGGGTAACTCTTCAACCCGCTTTCTTTTTGCACTTTCAAGCCACTTTTTTACGCCATCAATGATGGTTTTGTTTGCCTATTTCTTGCCTTCAGAGAGAGTGCCAGATCTCAGAAAACTAAGTATTGGATCCATCCAGCTAGTTCTAAGTTCATATAGAGGACCGA
Source organism: Camellia granthamiana (assembly GCA_036172215.1). NCBI lineage: Eukaryota > Viridiplantae > Streptophyta > Magnoliopsida > Ericales > Theaceae > Camellia > Camellia granthamiana. Next base: position 21,950 of record JAXFYN010000500.1, read on the forward strand.
ATCTGGAGACACAATACTTAGTTATGGCAAAAACTCGACCCAAATCTTTCTAGTATCTATGGTTTCTACCGATGAGCCAAGATAGGCTAGAGCATCAGCATGGCTGTTTCTGTCCCGATTGATTCATTCCACCTGTATAATTTTCCATTCTTTCATCTCTCGCTTTATAGATCCTAGTGAGTTGGTTGACAACTAACTGAGAATCATTGAAAACTAGGAGTTGACCTGCACTGAATTGTTCGGCACTGCGCAATCCTACGGGTAGTGCTTCATATTCTGCCTCGTTGTTAGAGGCCTTCCATCCAAGCTTTAGAGTTTGCTCCCAGATGAATCCTTCTAGAGATATGAGTATCATCCCTGCCCCTGAGCCTCGGTTATCCGGCAACGTAGAGCTGTCGGATGGTGCCGATGAAGAGTTTCCATGCTTTTGAAGCACATTGTTTTCCCGATTCGGTGGTACGTGGTACCTGTACCGAGCTGGAGTTCTTATGCTCGGTTCTCTGTACCGAGCTGGAGTTTTTGTTTTCCCAGATGAATCCTTCTGGAGATATGAGTACAGTCCCTGCCCCCGAGCCTCGATTATTGGATGATTCGGCAACGTAGAGCTACCAAATGTTGCCAATGAAAAGTTTACATGCTTCTGAAGAACATTATTTTCCCAGTTCGGTAGTATATGGTACCTGTACCGAGCTGGAGTTCTTATGTTCGGTTCTCTAGGCGGGTGTGAATTCGGTGACAAAATCCACCAAGACCTTGGCCTTGATTGCTGTTCTGGGCTGATACCAAATGTCAAACTCACTAAACTCAACCTCCCATTTCGCTGTTTAGCCCCATACATCAGCTCGACCGAAGACAGACTTAAGGGGGAATTCAGTGAGGACATTGATAGTGTGACCCTAAAAGTAATGTTGTAGCTTTCTTGAGGCAATGAGCAGAGCGTAAGACAGCTTTTCCAATGGTAGGTACCGTATCTCGGCATCTAGGAGAGTCTTACTGTATACACCGGCCTCTGTTTCTTTTCCACTTCGCAAATTAGTACTGTGCTTACAACATGGTCTGAAACTGCTAGATACATGAGAAAATGGAGATGAGACGAGCCGATTCAGTGCTTGGTGCTCTCTCTGATGAACCAATGCGATCAAGATGTTGAACTTCCCGTTCTCATTGTTGTTCATTTTATCTGTTCTCGACCAACCAGGTGCGGAGATCCTGAGGTGGATACTCTGTTTGTTGGCTGGCCGTTCTCTGCCTCTTAGCCCTCATCCGATGTGAATTACGGGTGTGGCTGCTTGTTACTTCACTTTGCACCGGAATTGGCTAACTTCGCTGCCCAGACTCATTCCTTGGGAACTTCTTTTCTGGTGGTTCTAGGGATGGACTTCTCTGGTACAGACGAAAGGATTCAACGTCGGTCCTTTTCTCCATTGGGTTGTCCATTGTCTTCTTGAGTTGTGCTTTTAATTCTTGTATCTCCATTCCTATGGAATCAATGATATGATCTCTGTAATCTCTTTCTAACAGAAAATGATGAGAAGAACCACCAGCAAAGAGCTGCAGATGCTCAACAGATTCTGGAGTCCGGTTGTTGTTTCCGGTCTGTTCCTCCAGAACTGTGGGCAGTGCCAGACCCTTATCCTTCGTCTTCTTCGTCGGTGAAGTCGATGCCGATGGTGGAATATCCTCAATTCCCATTTCCAAAATCAGATGCAAAACTCAGAGATGAAGAGTCCACGCTCACCGCACTAATTGTGCGTACCAGATACCGCACTAGATGAAAATGGATTGAAGCTCCACAACTGAATGAATTGTCCAGGAATTGGGGACCTACAACATAGAACACCGTCAAGGCTACCCGACCGGTGTTGGCCGGAAAACCTCTTCGGCGTGGGAATGAGTGATCGGAGAAGATGAAGGACTCTCTCTCTAGGTGTAGAGAGAGGTAATGAAAAGAGTAAATTTGGTTGTTCTCAAGTCAAGATCAGATTAGATACCTACAATGTGAAGAGAGTGAGGCTTATATAGAAAACTTTGCTTGTTGCCCAAGATGGTTTCATGGAGCTTTGGTGCTGCCAAGCTTCCTTTAACATTGCTCAAGGTAGGGGACCATCAAGTTGTTGATAATGGATGCACATACTTGTTGTAATCATGTTGATAACAGATCATATTCCCTTGATCAACCAATTCCGTGATTCTAGAGGAAGGGGACCAGCTGAGGTGGCATCCTCCATGTGCATGCATTCATAGCTTCCACGTTTCTCTAAGAGGTTTCCTCAGCTCGGTATCGTTGTGCTTCAGCTCGGCACCGTTGTGCCTCGGCTTGGCCTTTTACAAGATCGTTTATAGAGATGGGCTGGTCCATTCGGATATCTTTGTATGGGCTTGGCCCACTTTAGTTCTAACGATGGGTTCAACGCATCAGCTTAGCCCATAGACTAAGTCTTGCAACTCGGCCCAGCCCAGCATCGCGGCTGGACTAGCCTTTCCACTGCGAGTTGGGCCCAAGTGCTTGAGGACTTGGGTAAACTGTTGATCATGGAGTTGGGCTTGATTAGCTTGCCCATATATTCATCTAACCCACTTGGATTTGGGCTTTAGTGGATTGGGACGGCCCAAGGTCTAGATTCGACCCGTTTCATATTCAGCCCCTTCATATATATATTTTTCAAAAAATAGAATATTAGTACGTAAAGTTTGGTTAGCCGTGACTAATCGAACAACTCGAATCTCAACCCAGACCTTCCACTCACTGTGACGACATACCACTCGGCAACAAGGGCCTCGGCTTCTACAATATATGGATCAAAGGCCTTTTTGAATTAGTAACTATTAAAGTATTTGATTTAATTTATTTACTTATTAAAAAATTATAAAAATAATTTTAGAAATATTTTAAATTTTTATTTTATCTTCAAAAAGATATTTTGTTTTGCTATGCGTTTTAAATTGGTGTCAAATATTTCTCAACATTATAAATAAAATTATATAAGTATCAAATATAGTAAAAAAAATAAAATTAGATAATTTAAATAATAGTATTTCGCTATTAATGATACTAGGATAAAATAATATATTAATTAACATATTAAAACAACTTAACAAAAAACATAAAAGACAAGCCAAAACCAAATCAAGCCTTAAGTCTCATCAAATAGGGTCCGTTGCATGAATCCTTCTTCCCCACTTGACTCTATCCAAGGCCATTTCGTTAGTCAAATTAAGAGATTTATATCTTTATTTACTCTATCCAAGGCCTAACTCTATCTTTTCTAGTCTTGGTGGATCCTCATCTCAGCATCACTCATCTTCTCTATATATATTTCTTAGTTGCCCAACATTTCATCCCACACAACATCGTTAGTCCAATAGTGGTTCTATAGAACTTTCCTTTTAGTCTAACGAGTACTCATTTATCGCACAATACTCTAGATGCACACCTCCACTTAAGCCACCTCATCTTAATTTTGTGGACCATATCCGCTCTAATCTTCCTAGTCATTGTGATAATTAATCCTAAATAACGAAAATGTTCACTCTTAGATAGTTCTTGATTCTCAACTTCACTTCTCCTCTACTTCTAGTGTGATTGTTACTAAAATTACTACTCCATATACTCTGTCTTAGTTCTGCTTATACCGAAATCCTTTAGATTCAAGTGTTTTTTCCTCCAAATCTCCAACGTAGTGTTAACTTCTTCTCTAGTCTCATCCACTAACATGATATCATCTGTACACCAGTAGTTGTTTAAGTTCATCAGTGATGGTGGTGGATTGATCTTCACCGACTTTGCTTTCTAGTGAAAGAGAGAAAGATAGATAGATAGATAGAGAGAGAGAGAGAGAGATAGAGAAACAATAGCAAAGTAGAGAAGTCGGCGCAGAAGGAGAAGAAGAAGATTTCATCTTTGGCCTCCATTGCCAAACCCCTTGCTGGCAAGAAGCTTAGGAAACGCACTCTCAAGCTCGTTTGTCGAGGTATCATCTCTCTCTATGCATATAGAGAGAGGTATATAATTATATATTTTTTATTATTTGAGTGGCTGAACACAAATGCTTGAAGAGAGGAGCTAAGGAGGTGGTTAAAACTATTCGTAGGGAAAAGATATATGTCAATGACCAAATGTATTGATCGTATAGTTTTCTTTCTGTATGTGTAAATGTATGTATATATATCTACACTTTCTCCATCCAAGATTAGGGTTTGGTGTTTCCTCAAGAATGAGAGACTCTCTCTCTCTCTCTCTCTCTCTCTCCAGTTATATCGTGGACTTGGGGATGATTCTCTTTGTCTCTCTCTTTGGGTATAATTTCTCTCTCTAGAAATTCTTTCCAAAATCCTAGTTCTTCAAATTGAAAGTAAGGGGTGAGATTGATAGGGTTTTGAGAAAAAAATTGAAACTGAGAGAAACAGGAGAAGATGAAGATTAAACAGTTTATTGTTTAATAGTTTCTCTTTCATTTAGCATCATTTTAAACCAGATTTGATCTGTGTTCAAATTTCAACAAATAGATTGTAATGGATATGAAATTGATAGATCTGTCTCTAGGCTTGTTTTATTTGTTGTGTTTTTTGTTTCAAAATTTGAACAAATTTGTAAAAATTTTGTAGTGTGTTGCTTCATTGATCATCTGCTAGATTTTCAACATATAAAAAATTGACTAGGGTTAGGTTATACCACTAATTTGCCCATTCAAAAAATTGAATAGATAAAAATAGATTTTAATAGATAAGAAAATTAGCATGAGAATTTCAATATATAGAAAAAAATTAAAGAGAAAAACCCACAAAAT